>JAPVLO010000470.1:1337500-1585000 GCA_027257055.1 Cephalopachus bancanus | reverse complement strand
CTTTGTCTTCCAACTCCCAAAATTTTGCCTTTTAATGTGAACCGGGCTGGGGAATAATTTGTCCAACAAATGGAGGTTTGGACCCTAGTAGGTGGAAGCAGACCCAAGGGGGGAATCTGTCAGCTAAACTTCTCTTTCTGTGTAGGGAGTGAGAGGAAAATGTTCTTACCTCAGATGTGGATTTTGCTCTGAAACTCTTGATTAATGGAATGGGCATTGATCTGATTGGTCATCAATTAACACCTCACTGCGGGCCATACTTCTTGACTTTCTTAGCAGAGGATCAGAGGGACGACTTTGTCCAGTAGCTTAAGTTGAGCCAAAAAGAAAGAAAAGGGGGTGGAAGGCTCTGGGGGAAGTAAATACACAGTAGTGTGTTTAAAAACCCCATGTCCCCTTCTCAAGTGGAATACCTAAGAATGTGGTGAAAATTTTAAGATAAATTATCTCTGATCACATTTCTCTATTGTACACTGGGTAAACATTTACAGTAAATCGTTTGTAAATTTCACCCTTGGAAAAACTACAATGCAATCTTGTTCGTTATTTCCTAGCTTCTAATACAGTCTTTGGTGGCAGACTTATATTTCTCATATTACCTTGTTCCAAATGTGAACTGGGGCAGCTGGCTCTTTTTCTTTCCTTACATTTTCATGATTTATATAAATACTTTTGCCGCTGTACTGTATTTTATTTTTATCCTTTGCATTTTATTGGTACCAAACTACTCGTGCATTTCCAGGGCTCCCATGCGAATATTCCTATTTATTCCGTGATTATTTATTGAAAGCTATCTCATGCTCGGTTACTTTGCCACTTTCTTTCGCTTTAAACATTAAACAGATGCAGTATATTTTCAAATAATTTAAACAATACTTGATGAGTGAATTTTCCCTTTTGCCCTGGTAGGATTTTGTTCCCTCTGGTCAAAATTGTCACATTTCTGTCTCTGCTGTCAGACTGGATACAGCTGAGAAACACTCCTATCTCCCAGTTGACTGGTGCTGATGAAGCAGGCTTTGCTTTTGACCCCGAGAAAGTGTTTGCACATGGAGGAAAAGGTACAGCTGAGAGGAGGAACCAGCACTGGCCAATAGAACTTGTTGAGGTGACGGAAATGGTACACCATCCAATATGGTAGCTGCTGGCCACACCAGCAGTTGCAACTGAGGGAGGCACTTTTTAACTTGATTGAATTGTAATCGTTAGTGGTCACATGTGACTAGTGTCCATCACATGGACGGCGCTGGCCTAAATGGCCATGCCAACGGGTCTACCAGACTCAGGGAGTGGTTTGGCGAGGACAATGAAGTGCTATGAGCCTCGGAAGTCCAAATGCTTCTGCTGGTGCTGGAAGCTTGATGTCAGGATGGTGGGATCTGTTCTAGCTCCACTTTTTGGGGTGCAGTGACCGCAAGTAAGTCATGGGACCTCTGAGCACGGGCTTCCTAATCAGTAAAATAATCATAATAAGAACAAACGAACAAAATCACCATGCAGACAAAATGTGATGAACACAAGTGAAAGTTATGACAAAATATATTGAACGCATAGTATTTGCTGGGTCATTTTGTTGAAACATCTTAAACTGTGGATTCTATGAATGACTCTTCCTTTCTTAAACCTGAGCAAGAATGCAGGATTCCATTTAATTTTTACGATGGCCCTATGACATGATTACTACCATAATTATCATTATTGCCGTTCCCATGTTAGAGATGACAGTGATGTTCCCAATCTGCCCCAGCTAGAAGGTGACAGTGCAGTCCCTTGGGCCTGTTTGCTTTGCCATTGTGCCAGACAGCCTCCAGAGCAAAACCCTTTAGATGTCAGGAATGATTAATCGCAACAGTCATGTCCAGTGGCCTCAGTGTCTTTTGTCTTGAGGGAGATGGGAACCAAATCCACCTCTGGGGAAGGTTGCTGCTTCTGGAACAATGCGGTTTAGCAATGGCGCCCACTTAACAAGTGCAGCAGCCAGGGTGGGAAACCCCTCAGCAGAATCCCCACCCCAGAGCTTACCCTGTCCCATCTGCCTTTCTGCTTGGAGAAAAAAAAGTCTCTCTTCAGTTTCTAGGTTCTTTAAGTGGTGTCTGGTCGTATTTCAACAGCAGCATTTCTGTAAACTGACAGACTCTCCAAAGTGTGCCATAAGGACTATGGTCCGAGGTCCCCCAGACCCACCTAGTGGCACCTGACAGGGTCTCTGTAAGTCATGTGATTCTCCAAATAAGAGTTATCATTATTCACACCAAAGAATAAACAACAAGGAGAAGATAATGGAGCATGTGTAGAATCCACTAGTGATGGCCAGGTGTCCACCATTCCAGAAGATGGCCATGGCCTATTCTGCGACCCCTACCTTCTTTTTTTTTTTTTTTTTTTTGAGTTGGAGTCTCACTCTGTTGCCCAGACTGGAGTGCAGTGGCCGCTCCTGGCCACCGCAGCCTCGCCTGCTGGGCTCCGATGATCCTCCCGCCTCAGCCTTCCAAGTAGCTGGAACTACAGACGCGCCATCACACCCAGCTAATTTTTTGATTTATTGTAGAGATGAGGTCTCGCCAAGTTGCCCAGGCGGGTCTCGAACCTGTGGGCTCAGGCAATCCACTCACCTCAGCCTTCCAAGGCGCACGCAGGATTACAGGCTGAGCCACCGAGCCTGGCTAGCCCCTACCTTCTTTAAGGATAATGACCCTGCAATATGCATATGAAATTCAAATCTGAAATGACTCCCTGGTTTTGAGGTCACAGATAAATCCACACAGGCTGAAAATTCCATGGCATGTTGAGAGCAAGCCTTCTGACCAGAGTCCCCACTTGGGTATTCTGATTGCTTGCAGCCTGGGTGCCAAGTTCCTGCATTCCTGCTCAGGTTTAAGAAAGGGAGAGTCATTCATAGAATCTGCAGTTTAAGCTGTTCCAACAAAATTTCTATTTATACTTACAAATTGTGTGTGTGTGTGTTTTTAATGGCTCTGGTCAATCCGTTCATTCAAGAAATGTGTATTGAAGACTTAGGTGATTATTTAATAAAAGTTTTCCCCAAAACATTTGTGGTTGATTGCGGTGAATCACTCATCATGTGGCTGGATTTTATTTTTAAGCCAAATTAGAGGCTTTATTCTGCTGCTTATGGCCCCTTGACCCATGCATTGGACTTTCTGAACTATCTGTTTCACAGGTCTCCAGTTCCTGGTGAGGAGAGTAAAAATAGAGATGCCAGGACATTTGACCTTGGGGTCCTGAAATGGCAGGAGGAGTGTTCGGTTTGTTTAGGGAAAAGACAGAGCAGAATGCCCGCATTGGAGAGTGCTGGCTGGATTGACAGGCAACAGTTTGGGGTAATCAAACCTCTGTTTCTCTGATTCCATTCTCCAGGAGAAATTGGGTCTCTGAGTAGTATTGACCCATTATAGTTTGTACAGCACGTTTACATCCATCATTCCATTGGATCCTCACATCTTGTCTTGCTGTTATTATTCTATTTTACAGATAAGGAAACCAAAGTTCAGAGGGAGAAGAAACCACCCAAGGTAACTCTGTTGGTTAAAAAGCAGAACCAGGACTCAAACGTGGGTTTCCAACTCTAGCCGACCTGGGTGGAGTCAAAGTGGGTGCATTATCCCACTCCTTCTTGGTGGAATGGCAAAGAGAAGGGATTGATTGGGGCTTAATCAAGGTAGCTCTGAAGATTCGTCTAAAGTGGCCGATTTTGTTGCTTTTACGCACGGTTTGAATCTTCTAGGTGCAGTTCTGGTTGTGTTGAATTTAATTATTTGCAGCGAAGCATTTTCACAGCCCCTAGTAAAACTATGTGTAATTACAGTGTGTAATGATGTACGAATCTCCGAAAATCCTCACGGCAGTCCCTTCCCGTGGAAGGTGGAACTTCTTGAATGAAGCAGCCCATTGCTTCTTTACCAAAACATCCCCTATAATTAGGGCATATTAAGGATGTAATGCCCGTTAAATTGGATTGTTTTAAAAATAATGAAACTTTAAGCAGCAAAAGAAAATTTTTTGTAGCAATTAGAGATTTCCACAAGGTGATTAGCAGATTTCCTTCCTGTTAGAACTAACTAAAATGGCACTGAGGGAATGAGATGCAGAGAATAAACGAAAAGGGTACCTTAGTCCCCGTGGAGTGGGCGGGACCTTGGGAGTCCTGGTCCCATGAGGGAAGGGGTGGCTGTGGGGAGCTGCAGATGGAGTCTGCAGGACATCAATGGTTACGGGTTCAATATAGCTCTCAGCCGGGCTCGGTGGCTCAGCCCGGAATCCCCCACTTTGGGAGGCCGAGGTGAGTGGATTGCCTGAGCCCGCAGGTTCGAGGCTCGCCTGGGCAAACTTGGCGAGACCTCATCTCTGCAATAAATCAAGAAATGAACTGGGCGTGGTAGCGCATGCTTGTAGTTCCAGCTACTTGGAAGGCTCAGGCGGGAGGATCGCCGGAGCCCAGCAGGTCGAGGCTGCGGTGGCCGGGAGCGGCCACTGCGCTCCAGTCTGGGCGACTGAGTGAGACTCCAACTCAAAAAAAAAAAAAATTAAATAAATAAATATAGCTCTCATTCTTTGAAAGAAGCCCAAGTTCTCGCCTTTGGGCTTTGATTTGAACACTGTGAGAAATGAATGAAGCCCATGTAAGACTTCCAGTCCCACCTCTCTCTCCTCTGCCCCTGTGGCCCTGTCTGGCCCCAGGCACAGTCGTCACCATAGCTTGCCTTGTGACACGATGGCAACGATGGGTCTCCCCGTCCCTGGACTTCAGGCCCAGAATCAGAGAGAGGAGGGCGGGAGCCTTCCTCCCTCTTCCGCTCCTGCCAAGCTTCCCTGAAGGTTCCGGAATGTTCTCCAGAGAGTCCGGGAAACCAGCCCAGTGAACCCCAAATCGGGGGGGAAAAAGCAGGGGGGGGAGGGAAAGTATGTCAGGTCTTGCTTCCTCAGGGAGGGGCTTTACTTCCTGCTGAGGTTTCATACTGATTCTGAGAACTCCTGTTCGCCATGTGCGGAAAAGCATTCTGGGTCTTGAGTGCCCCTCTCATTCATTCCCTCATTTATCATCCATCCATTCATTCATTCACCCATTCATTCACTGTATCCTGCGTAGGCACTGAGGATACAGCCTGCTCTATCCAGGCACTGACATTCCCGTGGGAAGAGGTGAACAGTAAATAAGGACAAAATACACAATTTTGGACGGTGATCGGTGCAGTGACGATGGTAAGGATGATGAGGTGGAGGGTGACTTGGCAGTCGGTGGGGACCCAGGGGCAGTGACAGTGAGCCAGGAGAGAACCCTAAAAGGGTATGCTGCCAGGCACCTCAGGTGTGTCTGTAGGGAGAGTCCCCTGCACCTGGTTGCAACACCTGCCTGCTTTCTGGTGGGAACCTCTCCCATGCTCCTGAGCAGACTGCTTCCCCAAGTGGTGCTGAGTGGGAGACCCCTCCTGGCAAATCCGCCCAAATGCACGTTCCCCTTGGCTCTGCCAATTCCCCTTTCCTTCTTTTTTTTTGAGTCGGAGTCTCACTCTGTCGCCCAGACTGGAGCGCAGTGGCCGCTCCCGGCCACCGCAGCCTCGACCTGCTGGGCTCCGGTGATCCTTCTGCCTCAGCCTCTCAAGTAGCTGGAACTACAGGAGTGCGCCACCATGCCGGGCTAATTTTTTTGATTGATTGCAGAGACGAAGTCTCACCAAGTTATCCAGGCTGGTCTTGAACCCCTGAACTCAGATAATCCTCTTGCCTTGGCCTCCCAAATTGCTGGGATTACAGGATGGAGTCACCGCGCTCAGCCCCCTTTCCTTCTTGATGACCCTGGTCTCTTATTCATGGGTGCCTTGGGCTGGAGAGGTGGACTCCTCCCCGGCTCAGCACTTGGGCTGACACATGAGTGCTGCCCATGGCTGTGGGTGACACTGAGGCAATGGCATCTGGGATCATTCCCAGGCATACCCTGGGGCTCTGTCTCCCTGGATACAGCTCATTCAAGAAGGTTCCAGCCTTTTGGAGGAAAAAAATGCCATTTCCTTTCTTTCCCCCTGCCTCGGATACATATATCAGTTGTCAGGGCCTTTTCAGGCCTGAGTGCCCTGGGCCCTCTGCATTTATCATCAGATTGGGTGCAACAAAGAGGCATAGGTGAGCACTGCTCAGACTCTAAGATAACAAGGCTGATTTAAGGTCATGACATTCTGCTGCCTGTAGGGAGCTGCTGCGGCTCCCAGGCCTGGCTAGAGTGCTTGGGTGCCCTTGGACCTGAATGCAAATACGTGTGCTAGCAGGCTGGGGTTGGCTGTCATTCCCGTTGCTGGGAGAGAGGAAACAGCCTCAAGGAGAGAGCCTAAAAATCCTAGAGCTCTGTAATCCCAGCACTTTGGGAGGTCGAGGCGAGTGGATTGCCTGAGCCCGAGGGTTCGAGACTTGCCCGGGCAACTTGGCGAGACCTCGTCTCTACAATAAATCAAAAATTAGCCAGGTGTGTAGTTCTGGCTACTTGGAAGGCTGAGATGGAAGGATCACCAAAGCCAGCAGGTTGATGCTGGGGTGACCATGAGCATGCCACTGCACTTCAGCCCGGGTGATGGAGTGAGACTCCAACTCAAAAAAAAAATTCTAGTGCTATCAGATGTCAGAGCCTGACCTAGATCCCTGGCCTATCTCTCTGTGTGGGTTTCCTATGTCTGCTGTGACAGATTACCAGGAATGTAGTGGCTTTAGTGGGTTACAACAACATAATTTATTCTCTTACCAGTATGGAGGCCAGAAATGTGAAACCAACATCAGTGGGCTAAAATCAAGGTATAGGCAAGGGAGGGGAGGGAGGGGAGAGTTCTTTGCCTCTCAGTTTCTGGTAGTTCCCGGTTTTCCTTGGCTTGTGGCTGCATCACGTCCAGCTTCAAGACTAGCATTTTCTTTTTTTTTTTTTTTTTTGAGTTGGAGTCTCACTCCGTCACCCAGACTGGAGTGCAGTGGCCGCTCCCGGCCACCACAGCCTCGACCTGCTGGGCTCCAGCGATCCTTCCGCCTCAGCCTTCCGAGTAGCTGGAACTACAGGCGCGTGCTATCACGCCCGACTAATCTTTTGGTTTATTGTAGAGATGAGGTCTCACCAAGTTGCCCAGGCGGGTCTCAAACCCGCGGGCTCAGGCTGTCCACTCACCTCAGCCTCCCAAAGCGCGGGATTACAGGCTGAGCCACCGAGCCCGGCCGAAATTTGTTATTCTGTCTTCACATTGTCTTCTCCTCTGGGTATATAAAATCTCCCTCTGCCTTCCTTTTATACTGGTACATGTGATTGCATTCAAGGCCCACGGAGATAACTCAGGATAATTCTTCCATCTCAAGGTCATGTCTGCAAAGATTATTTTTCCATATAAGGCTCACGCCTGTAAACCCAGTGCTTTGGTAAGCTGAGGCAGGAGAATCACTTGAAGCCTGGAGTTCAAGACTAGCCCGGGTAATATAGTGAGACCCCATCTCTATAAATTTTTTTTCTAAATTAGCCAGTCGTGATAGCATGCGTCTGTACTCCCAGGTACTAGGGAGGCTGAGGCGGGAGGATCACTTGAGTCCAGGAGTTCGAGGCTGCAGTGAGCTATGTCCCCACCCTTGCAGTGACAGAGCAAGACCCTATCTATAAAAAATAAAAATAATTTTTAAAAAAGAGTATTTTATAGATTAGGGCCTGATATTTTCGGGGACTGTTGTTCAGTCTGCCACATTTTCCCACACCACAAAGGTTACAGTGTCTGAGAGCTTCTAAAACATCTTGTGACTGATCGATGGAGTTGATTGATCCCTCCCCCCCGCACCAGCAGCCATCTACCGGGGGACACCCAGAAGGCTCCTAGGGATGGAAGGCTGGCAAACCAGGGGTATTGGAGAGGAGTAGGTGACCCCAGACTCACATGGGTAGCTGCTGGCTCCACCCTCAGCAAGCATGTGGGATGCAAATAGTTCTCCAGGAAAGGAGGCTGACATTCTGAGCTGAGTCCTGCTTTTCAGTTTGTGCTGAAGCAAAGCAAAGAGTGTGAGCGCCTGGCTTCCCCTGGGAGCCAGGAGCACAGCATGACCAGGAAAGGCTGCCATGGGGTTCTTGTGAGGGTGACCATCCATAGCAAGGCAAGAACTCTGGGGCCCAATGCCTCCAGCAAGCAGGCCCCGTCCTCTCTGGCCACTCTGATTCCTCAAAGCACCACCGTGCTCTAAACACTCAGGCACACCCACACTTCCAGAACGGTGCTAGGGCTCTTTGCATCCCTGGTGTGTTAGTCTGCTAAGGCTGCTATAACAAACAGCCACCAACCAGGCGGCCTAAACAGCTAAAATTTATTTTCTCACAGTTCTGGAGATTGGGAGTTGACAATCAGGCATTAGCAGGCTGGCTCCTTCTCAGGTCTCTCTCCTTGGCTTACACATGATCATAATCTCTGTGTCTTCACATGCTCTTTCCTATGTGAAGACCTTCATATGGTCTTTCATATATCTGTGTCTTAATCCCCTCTTCTTCTTTTTTTTGAGTTGGAGTCTCACTCTGTCACCCAGCCTGGAGGGCAGTGGCACGCTCCCGGCCACCGCAGCCTTGACCTGCTGGGCTCCGGCGATCCTTCCGCCTCAGCCTCCCAAGTAACCATAACTACAGGCATGTGCTAACATGCCCGGCTAATTATTTTTGATTTATTGTAGAGACGAGGTCTCGCCGAGTTGCCCGGGATGGTCTCGAACCCTCGGGCTCAGGCAATCCACTCGCCTCGGCCTCCCAAAGTGCTGGGATGACAGGCTGAGCCACCGAGCCCGGACTTCTTTTTTCTTAATCTCCTTTTCTTAATAGGGCCCTGGTCAGGTTGGGTTAGAGTTCATACCAATGACCTCATTTGACCTTTATCACCTCTTTAAAGTGCGTATCTCCTAATGCATTCTGAGGTGCTGGGGATTAGGGCTTCAATATGTGAATTTTGAGGGGACACAGTTCAGCCCATAGCACCAGGTATGCCCTTTCCCTTCCCACAGGGCATTTTCTCACTTGTCCTTCAAGCTCAGTGCCACTGGGACACCTCCTCCGTGAAGCCTTCCTAGATTTCCTTTCTCCTTGTAGAGGTCTTTATGGCAGGGAGGTGTCTACACTACTAACAGTTCTCATAGTGGATCTCATAACTAGTCACACACTTGCCTGTCTTCTACCCAATGCTCAGGAACTGGGGCTGCTTCACTCTGTCCCCACCCTACTGCTCCTGGCTCAGGACCCAGCGAGGAGGACACAGTCACCAGACATCTGAGAAACTGAATTGAATGGCCGAATCCTTGCCTTTAGACTCTAGGCTCTGAAGTCTTCTTTCTTGCTCGTGGCTCTGGGCACGAGTTTTGCACAGTTTCCAGCCTGTATTGTGTCCCTGGGGCCCTCCAGCCCGAACTAACAGAGGCCAGAACGTTTAGGAGAACTCTTCTGATTTGTTGATGATTCTGCGTAACTGAGAATTAATGACAGTGGATCCTTCCGTCGAATTATTCTTTCTGAAAGAAGAAACACAGTGATGTTTACTTCTTTATTTGGAATAAAGCCACATTCCACTAATGCGATGATTCAGAAGCCTGACAGCCCTGCAGGGACACCATGATGCTCCCTGGTGATCACTGAAGCAAAGACGAGTCAACCTTCTTTCTTTCTTTCTTTCTTTTTTTTTCTTGAGTTGGAGTCTCACTCTGTGGCCCAGACTGGAGTGCAGCAGCCACTCCCGGCCACCGCAGCCTCGACCTGCTGAGCTCCGGCGATCCTTCCGCCTCAGCCTTCCGAGTAGCCGGAATTACAGGCATGCGCTACCACGCCCGGCTGATTTTTTGATTTATTGTAGAGATGAGGTCTCACTGCCCAGGTGGGTCTCAAACCCGCGGGCTCAGGCAATCCACTCACCTCAGCCTCCCAAAGGCGTGGGATGACAGGCTGAGCCACCGAGCCCGGCTACAAGTTAACTTTCATGCTAACAGGCATCCTGATGGGTGGAATGCTGGCTAAGTTCCATCTTCCTGCAGCACTTGGACTTCCTGCCTACTGTCTTCTTCCACTTTCTTCTCCCTCCCTGTTGAGGTTGATGACCTGGCTGTGCTTCTACCTGCTGCGTGACCTCAGACCAGCCTGACCTCTGCACCTGTACGTCTTCCAAATAGAGATGGCCAAACTTGGCCGAGTCTCTCCTGGGCTTCTTGTAAGGGTCAAATGAGCGAATGGATGCAAAAGAACTTTGAAGAGTTGCTGAAATATGCAGTTAAAAGTCACTGTGATGGTTGGAAGGGCCTGCATAGGAGGAAGAGTCACTTGGCTGAGACAGGGGAGTGCGGTGATCTGCACCGGAACTCCAAAGACTCATGGACTGCGGGGAAAGAATCCTGCCCCCTGAGCCAGGAGATGAAGTTGCAGAAAGAAACACTTCCAGTTGGCAAACTCCTAGGCACTTTGTTCAGAGAGTCCATCCCGAGGCTACAGGGGTCAGTTGGGCAGCCCAGCAGGTCACTTGACCACAGGCCTGAAGCCAAGCTCTTGGGTAAGGCCGTCTGCATGCAGGCCTGAGAACAGATGAGACATTTAAATTTTACCAGCTCTCAGTGATGGGCTGGACGTAGAGGAATGACTGCAATTCTTTTTATCAGCTGAGAGAACAGGCGTTAAGTGACAAAATATTAGCGGGGGCCTAGATGCACGCAGCCTGCCGTTCCCAGTGGCTTGATGAGACCTAAACTTGCAGCAAAGCCAGGGGAAGGGTGGGCTGGCTTCTCTTCCAGACTGGCTCTTGGAGCTTCTTGTGCACTCTTTTATTTATTGTTTCACCCAGTCACTTTATTCATCCGTCTGTTCATCTGTGTCAACTCATTTTTAAAAAATTTTAATTCTTGTTTATAGACTGACCTTAATAAACTCTCCCCCTGCACTTCAAGTTTGTCACTGTCACAGTTGCAAACATTATTAATGGCCAGCCGGCTGACGGGGGACAATGGCTGCCCTTTAAACCCCTCTGAAGCTGCCTGGACGGCAGAACTCGGCAGGGAGTGGGGCAGCGGTCAATGGGGTCAGAGGTCAGCTGTGGTGGCCGGTCATCACGGCCAGCCACTCCCACAGGTGGTGCATTCGGCTCTTGCACTCAGAAATTGCCCCCAGCTCACCGATGCACCAGCAAATCCATAGCAGCAGCTCTGACCCATTTATTTAAAGTAAACACACCTGAGCCCACGGGTTCGAGACCCGCCTGGGCAACTTGGCGAGACCTCATCTCTACAATAAATCAAAAATTAGCCAGGCATGGTAGTGCGCGTCTGTAGTTCCAGCTACTTGGAAGGCTGAGGCGGAAGGATCGCCGGAGCCCAGCAGGCTGCAGTGGCCGGGAGCATGCCACTGCCCTCCAGTCTGGGGGACAGAGTGAAGCTCCAACTCAAAAAAAAAAAAAAAAAGTAAAGACGAATCAGTGGGAAGGGGAGGAGACCAGAGAAGGAGAACACATCCCACCTGGTCCAGGGGCCACCCAGGAGGGAAGCCCGGGGAGCTCTCCTTGCCTAGCGTGGAAGTAGGGCGTCCATCTGCTAAGCACCTTCGTGAGCTGCCACGGCCAGACTGTCCTGACTTTGAAATAAAAGAACTCCTCAAGAAAGATTAGAAACATGGCGGCCTGGGTCAGGGCCAACCGACCCATCAGACACAGCAGGCACAGAGCCCCTGGCCCACGGAAATGTTTTAATTTTCATTTCTTTAAAAATCAGAAGGAATAAAATATATACTAGTAATAACTATGTAACCATGAATCCAGTCGGGATTATATTTGTCTTGATACCAACGCATGCTCATGCCTAAGATGGAATTCTTTTTTCTCATGGAGGAAGAGGCCCACACGGGCAAAAGCACCCAGGAACCATGAACATCCTAATGCAGCCTCTGGTCCAGCTCCCAGGCGGTTTTAAACTACATCCGATACTCATCCCAGACGGGAATCCATCATCTCATTAAAAGGCACACCCTGGCTCTGTGGCCTTCTCACGGTACTTGAGACCATAAACATTCCGAAGATGCTGGTTTGTCAGGGTAGAAAAATATTGCGTCAAATTGTAAATCAAGGCTGCTCCCATTTGCCTTCAAGTTAGCTATTTCTACATTGTTTTGGGCACATTCTTAGTAGACCATAGTCACCGGCCTATCTGGAAAGCGGATTATAAATCCTGTTTGTCGACAGAGGACTAACCTGCTTGAAATATACATTTTGTCCCTCGTGACTCAAGACAAGCTTAGCAAGTATTTGGTAGAGAACCTCAAATACCTCTTATTTTCATTTCCAGATGAAACTGCCGTGTTCAGTGACACGGTTTGGGCACTAAAGACAGAGCAGAAGGGTGGAGGCGCGGCCACGGCTTTCCTGAGCACGTGGCCGCTTGGACGCAGGAGTTCTCCCTGCCACCCAGCCCAGAGGCAGCGTGGTAAATCATGCTACGTCCCCATTAACGTCTCAAGTTGTTGCACGGTGGTAATTTTGACAGCAAAATAAGCCACAAAACTGCATATGCTATTGGGTGACATGTAATTTTAACTTCATTCGGGAGCGAGACTTTTGAGACATTGTTACCTGCGGGAGCAAGCAATAAAACAAGGATGTACAGGAATGTGTCAAATAGAGGACCTTCCTAAATTACGCCGGGAGGCACAGATTAATACATTTAATATATTCTGGTCATGAGTGAGGTGCTCATAGCAGAACAACTGCTCCTTCAGCGATATCATTCATGGGAATGAACTACAGTCACACTGACAGCCTGGAAAAATGCCCCCACTTTTCAAACTGTACAAATGGTGGTTGGACACAGTAACTCAAAACTGGACACTTCATTTCAAGTTTAAAGCTAGTGGCCCAGCCACAAACTACGACTCCATCTTCTTTATTTGTGGTCCATGGTTTTGTACTCTTTAAGAATCAAATAAATACTGGTGTGATGGTTAGCGACTGCCAGTTCAACGAAAAATACTGCTAAATTCACCAATAAGTCTTTTTTCCACACACACAAATTTATGCCCCGAGAACAGAGCCCATTCCTGCCACAGGGCCTGGATAGTTTTTTAATGTAGAGGGAGAGTCACTTTAGTGATAAGAGTTTAAGCCTGAACTCCTTTTTCCTTTCTTTTCACTCATAGATCTAGCGCCCAGAACAGAGGGAGGTAAACGATCGATATATGTAAGTGGAGGGGCATTAATTCGAGCCGTTCACTGCTTGGCAGGAGCCAGGCAGGAGTCTTCTCCACCTTCCTGCCCCACCGTTCCACCTGGACTCGGCTTCTGGAATTCTGGCAGTCGGCTTCTGGAATTCCAGTCAGTGTTGGGAATCGCCTCACCCCTTGCCAGTGGCCAAGGGCCTCCTGAGTGTCCACACATGCTGAGTCCTAGCCAGCGTCAACATCTTGGATACAAGCATGTCCATGGTAACAAGCATGTCCCATTTTCTGCGTGCCTTTTTTTTTTCCATTATAAAAAAACACTTTATTGGGATATAACTCACACACCATACACTTCACCTATTAAATGCATTTTAATGTATTTACAAATATGTACACCCATCGCCACAGTCAATTTTAGAATATGTTTATTACTCCAAAAAGAAATCCTATACCTGTTAGCAGTCTTTTCTCATTTCAGCCACAAATCTACTTTCTGTCTCTACAGATTTGCCCATTCTGGACATTTTATGTAAATGGACTCAAACAATATGTGGTCTTTTGTGACTGGTTTCTTTCACTTAGCATAGTGTTTCCAAGGTTCATCCTTGTTGACGCATGAATCCATGCTTTATTTCTCTCTGTGACCAAATAACATTCCATTGCATGGATGTGCCACATTTTATTTATCAACTAACAGACCCAAGTGACCCAGCTAAAAGACGACATTTTCCAGCCTCCCTTTCTATAAGGAGTGGCTAATGAGAAGAAAGCAAATGTTGTGGGTCAAGGATTATGGGTAATCTTTTCTTTAAAAACACAAGAACAGGCCGGGTGCGGTGGCTCATGCTATAATCCCAGCACTTTGGGAGGCCGAGGGAGAGGATCGTCTGAGCCCATGAGTTTGAGACCAGCCTGGGCAACTTGGTGAGACCTCATCTCTACAATCAATCAAGAAAAATTAGCCTGGCATGGTGGCACATGCCTGTAGTTCCAGTTACTCGGAAGGCTGAGGTGGAAGGATTGCCTGAGTCCAGCAGGTCAATCCTGCAGTGGCCGTGAGCATGCCTCTGCACTCCAGCCTGGGGAACAGAGTGAGACTCCAACTCAAAAATAAAACAACATAAAATAAATAAAATAAAAAAACAAGAACACCACCAGACTTTCTATCAGAAAAATTTCAAGCATAATGAAATGTTGAGAGACTAGGGTATCAGCACCCCCATGTGCCCATTTTCCTGATTTAATAGTTGTTAACATTTTGCCATATTTGCTTCTTTTTTCCTGAAATAATTAAAAATAAATTACAGACAACATTATATCTTATCTTTAAATATTTTAGGATTCAGCACCAAAAAGGATGTTTTCTTCTTCTTCTTTTTTTTTTATTTTTTTTGAGTTGGAGTCTCACTCTGTCGCCCACGCTAGAGTGCAGTGGCACACTCCCGGCCACCAGCAGGTCGGGCCACCGCAGCCTCGACCTGCTGGGCTCCGGCGATCCTTCTGCCTCAGCCTTCCAAGGAGCTGGAACTACAGGCGCACGCTACCACGCCCAGCTAATTTTTTAAATTTATTGTAGAGATGAGGTCTCGCCAAATTGCCCAGGCAGGTCTCGAACCCACGGGCTCAGGCAATCCACTCACCTCGGCCTCCCAAAGCGCAGGATTACAGGCTGAGCCCCTGGGCCCAGCAGGATGTTTTCTTCTATGTCCGCAATGCTCATCACACCTTGCAACATAAACAGTGATTCCTTGTTATTATCAAAGAACCAGACATATTTAATGGAGGAAATTCCTTAAAGAGAGGCTGACTTAGATAGGAGACAGGTGTCCTTTTGTTTTCCTTCCTTTGATCCTTCCGCTTTCCTAAATCACAAACATGAAGGCCGGAGCTCCAGCAGCCATCCTGTGACTCTGAGGTCATCCTGATGATAAAAAGCCAGAAATAAGTAATGGCCGAGGGGAAAGAGGGAACAGTAGGTTGCCAGGCTAGTAAAAAATAAACAAACAAATTAAAAAACAAGTTAAAAAAATAAAATATGATAAACAAAGAAATAAGCAAATACACTGAAGCACCCCAAACACTAGTTTAATTTTAATTTCAGATAAAAATGAATACATTTTATAATAAGTATGTCCTGTGAACGTAGTTGGGACATAGTCATTAAAAATTACTTGTTGTTTACCTGAAATTCAAATTTAACTGGAATCTTGCCTTCTGTAGGACAATGCTATATAGGGCCTAGATCTCTGGCCACTGTGAAACAGGTCTTCCACCACCCACCTTCTTATCTAGTGAATTTATGTAGAGTGCTTATTAAGCAGCTATGTGTTAGGTCTGGGGCAAAGCCCTGTGGGTACTGTCAGACAGGCTTATGGGACTCACAGTCCAGTGAATAATAGATATGAAGACAGAAACCCAAGACCTGTGAGATGAGGAACAAAAAGAGGGTATTAGGGTACTCCCTAACTAATTGCCCATAGCGATTACTCCCGGGTCCTTGACCATTGGACTGTTTCCCTCCACTGGCCTTTGCTTACACTGCCTCTCACCCTGGAATGTCGCTCCCCCACACCTGCTCATCCTACTTCTTCCCCTCATTCATTCACTCATCAAACCTTGGCTGAGCAACTGCTGTATGCCATGTGCTAAGAAACAGTAGGACCTGAAACTTACAGACTCACTGCGCATTCATGAAGTCTTCCAGACTACCATAGAGATGTGGCCTGTGTGATGGCAGTGGTGCAGGGACGGGGGGCTTCATTATTCCTGGGGGCAAGAGGAAGAGAGGGCAGCCACAGAGTGGGGTCTTGAGGGATAAAGCAGAGCTCACAAAGCACTTGAGGTGTGAATGCAGTCAGGAACGGGTAGATAAAGTCAACCGAGCAGACCAGGCCACCTCCTCCTTGGTCTACCCCAGGCAAAGCCCCTCCTCTTTTCCCTGGGGAGAAGCTCCGATCCAGGAAGCCTTCAGAGACCCCAAAGGGTAGCTGCAGCTCTGCCTGGAGCCAGATGGCATTTCCCTGCCTCTAGTCAGGCTGTAGTCATGCCCCCACTGTGACTGTCCCAAGCTGCTGGGCATTTGAGTCACGTGGTCCAGTTTCCTTGGATCAGAACCTACCACTCTGCAAAACAAGGCCGGAAAGCCCCTGGGTTGGCCCATCATTGCCCTCCAACATTTCTGGAGTCCTCTGGAAGGTCAGGGCTGAAAAGTTCTTGGCCACGATCTGGTCCAACTGCCATTTAACTGATGAATAAACTGAACTTCCAATGAGAGGAAGAGTTTGCCCAAGGTTACATCTCACAGTGTGGTCCAGCCCAGCTCTGTCTGCGCTCTGACCTTCCTGGTCCACCACGGGGCCTTCCTGTGTCATTGACAATAAAACCTATGCCTGGTGAGATTTAGATATAACATTTAACAGCCAATGGCTTGGAGCATCCAGCAGTGGTCAAATCCCCTTTGGTGGAAATGCCAGTCCTTTCTAAGATGTGAGCTCCAGGCAGCTCAGCTTGCGCCACCTATGAACACCAAGCCACTTTGTAGGAGAAAGACTCCAGGGGTCACCCAACCTTAGGAGGTACTCTCTGGCAGACAGGGCTTCCTGGGGACCTGTCTTGGCTCAGTTTTGTCTCCCCTTTCTTCCTCCTTGGGGATTCTGTCATCCAATGCAGGCTGCGGCTGTGGACAGAAGCAAACACAGGGAGGAAGCCAGGACCAATCGCTACTCCTGGGTATGGGAGGAAGCTGCTGAGACAGAGCCAGAGGGTGCAACCAAGGACCGTGGGAGCCAGGATAGCCTGTAGGAGCCCATGGGCAGGGAGATGGGAGTTGGTGGGGGAGTGAAGTGCACTGGAGAATCCTGATTCTCCAGGACTGGGGAAGAGGCTGAGGACGGAGCTAGGAAAGGCTTCCTGGGAAGGCAGCCATGGAGTCAGGGCTCAGAGGACCTCTCAGACCTGCCGGATGATCCCTGATTTCGTAAGGAGGCCGGAAATGATAAACATCAGCCTGAGTCACCCGCAAACAGTGCCTAGAGCCAGCAGGGAGGTCAAGTCGCCTGACTCTAAACCCACGGTTTCTTCCTCGACCCCTTGCTCTTCCTGGGTCCACCTGCTCCCTGAGCCCTCAATAAGCATCCTCAGATGCAGATGTGACCTGGACAGGCCCGCCAAGAGTGCTCCAGAGTCCCGTGATGGAAGGTGCGTCTTCCCAGGAGTGCTGAGGGCATTACCCTTCATGGACTCAAAGGTTAGGTGCCGATTCCACCTTGCGGCTGGTAATGAAGAGCACGGGAGACAGATGGAGGCGGCTCCTACGCGCAGTATGCTAATCCTCTAACCAGTGGACCAGGAAATGGCTGGTCATTTGCAACGCCATCAAGACTCAGAGATGCTGCCTTAAAGCTCACTTGTCTTTAATGCTGTCCCCCTGTTGAGGCTCCTTGAGAGTGATCGCTGCAACCAATTTCCAGCGCTGCAGGCCGCGTGAGGAATGGAACAAGTGATGGATGTGTGAGGTTTTGCAGGAGACTTTTGAGGGAGGCCTTCAAGGAGCCCTCTGTGGATGCGGAGACTTCCCTGACTTCCAGTGCCCACTGGGTGCCCTTGGGCCAGTCCCAGCTCTTCTGCTTGTGCTTCTGAGAAACCAAGATTGCTGTGTTTCCTGGGCCTCCTCCAGGGCTGTGACCGGGACTGAGTGGCAGGTAGGGTGCTTTGAGAGCCAGAAGACTCCTGGAAGAGAACAGAATTGTTGTGGATGCAAACAGGCGTTTTTGGACTCTTCTGACTCTCTGTCTCATTGCTCCCTCCATTACTAATTACACCCTCTCTGACGGGGGTAGTGGGCAAGGGTAGACTCACAGAGTTCAGTCTTGGTGTTCTGTGATACGCTTAAGGTGGCCCTGGTCGCTCCCAGGCTGCTGTTCAGTTTCTCTTGTGTCTAAACCTTTGGACTGGAACTCAATCCTCTTGCCCCTTTCCTTCTGACCACCAGTCATGGAGTCCTTTGCTATGGGGAAGCCGCCCAAACTGAGAAAGCCCTCCCTACCAGAATAACACAGGTCTGGAGAGCCTAGTCCTACCTAGAACCTAAAGGTGAGAGCTCAGAGGAACAGAAATCTCCTCTCTCTCTCTCTCTCTCTCTCTCTCTCTCTCTCTCTCTCTCTCTCTCTGTGTGTGTGTTTCCCACTCACATTGGCCAAAGCACGTAAGTGACAGAGCTCTGCAGTACTGAATCCCTAAAATAAAATGTGTGTGCTGTCTCTTGTGGATCCTAAGATGCCATCTGGGAAACACGACGTCCTTGTCATCCTAGCAAATTGGCACAGACAAAATCCCACTCTATTTTTTAATTTTTTATTTCTTTTTTTGAGTTGGAGTCTCACTCTGTCGCCCTGACTGGAGTGCAGTGGCATGCTCCCGGCCACTGCAGCCTTGACCTGCTGGGCTCTGGTGATCCTTCCACCTCAGCCTTCCAAGTAGCTGGAACTACAGGCATGCGCTACCATGCCCGGCTAAATTTTGATTAATTGTAGAGACGAAGTCTTGCCAAGTTGCCCAGGTGGGTCTTGAACCTGTGGGCTCAGGCAATCCACTCGCCTCAGTCTCCCAAAGTGCTCAGATTACAGACAGAGCCACCAAGCTCAGCCCAAAATCCCACTTTAAATGAATCTGTTTAAAACAGGGACTCCTTTCCTAAGAAATGATGAAAACAAAAGAAGCTTGGCTTAAGATTTGTCTTAAAGCTTAAAATTTGTCTTGAAATTTATGAAAATAAATTTATTTTTAGGTTAAGGCTATCATTGCATCTATAATCTTAGACCGAACAAAGAACAAATCAAATGTTAATTTGGGGGTTGTAAGTTTTTCAGCACAAAATTGTATGATGGCTCACTCATAGGCCATTCTTTGTGGTTGATTTTCACAGCGTGGTCTTAGAGTGTCATTTCTGCAAAATTATCCAAAGGCTTCATGCATTTTCACAAGGGCATATCTTAATCCACGGCACTCATTCTCTTTCGAGTGTCTACTGTGACATCCCTCTTACCCACTTTTTTTTCCCTTTAACTCAAGAATGGCCAGACCCACGTTTGTCAATGACTTTTCATAGAATTCAAATGACTCTCTGGTGTCATTTTCATGACTCCATGAAATGCTGCAACTGTGGCAGGATTTTCATTTTGCCATCAATTTATACGGGCTTTGCAAAGTATTGTTGGAACATCTGACAATTTGCAAGACAGACAATAAAGACGATACGGATTGAGCAAAGACAGTGAGAGTTCAGCAGAAGGGGAAGTTTGCACGGGCGCTACTTTCATAGGTAGTGAGTTCTTTAGTGAGCACAGCTTCATGATGACTTTTGCTGCCCTAAGAAAACTATCTGAAGGGTGCAGAGAGTAAATCCCAGAATAATGTGGAACCAGGAATATGGCAGGTCTCTTTTTATGTATCCAGATCCTCCTTCCTATGACAAAGAACAGTGAAGGCAAATGTTTCATTGTATGGTTTCTGCTGGTTCTTTCTGGGCCACATCTGACAAATTCATCCTGATGGAAGGCATGAGCCTCTGAAAAGAATCAGGCTAAGTCTGACATGGTAGAGCTCTACCAAAAATAGCTCCAGATCTAACTGTGACCCCTTAAATTGGGTTCCGGCAGCCTTCCCATCCCTGGATAGGCAGAGGATTCAATCTGAGATGACACTTCCCTATGCCATTCTCCCAGGTCTTAAGGAGGTAGCGGGCAGTGCTTAGGGGAAACCTATCGCATTAAACACTAGTGATCTTCGAGACCCGCCTGGGCAGCGAGACCTCATCTCTACAGTAAATCAAAAAATCAGCCGGGCGTGGTAGCACATGCCTGTAATTCCGGCTACTTGGAAGGCTGAGGCGGAAGGTTCGCCAGAGCCCAGCAGGTCGAGGCTTCAGTCTGGGCGACAGAGTGAGACTCCAACTCAAAAAAAAAAAAAAAAATACTTTGTGCCAGGGATAGTTGTAAACATTTTACTAGTATTACCTTTTTAAATCCTCGTTATCCTTTTTGTGTGAATCCCATTTTTAAGTTGAGGAAATAGAGAGAATTTTTTTTCCAGGTCATGCAAGTGGAAAACTGTGAGTTGAGATTTGAACCCAGGCAGTCTGAGTCTAGATCTCATCCTCATAACTAATAATGTATTGGATGCTAACTTGGGCTTTTTTCTTCTGGGTTTGAATAATGCCAGCGAGCAGAATTGAAACCTTATATGTCCACATGGGGATAAGTGGGGATATGAAGACCCAGGAAGACCCCACCCAACTCATGCAATAACTTGGCCAATGCAGCCCCCAAATTGATAGCAAAGTGCAATTAAAATCCAGGGTCTCCTAAACCCTTAAGAGTGCGCTTTCTGTTTAATTATGAATCCATTAAAAAACATTTATACACAAGACCAAAAAATTGTCTTTTAGGAAAGGCCATCCCAGAAAAGCTGTTGTCACTCAGTCTCCACAGACATGGAAGTATTTTCTCAAAGATGCTTCATTTCTTGAAACTAATAAAATAATTGGGTTGAACATGCTCAATACAGACTTCCTTCTACCGGTGAGCTCTTTTATAGCAACTGGAAAGTCACTTTTTGGGGGGTTCATTATCCCTCAAGATCTTGTGCCTCTCATTTGCATATGAAAGAGGAAGTTCATAAAAGCCCTTTCTTATTTTCTAACACAGGTTCAAATCAGGGGCCATTATCATCCTATAGAAAGACCCAAATGGCATATGGATCATTCTGGAGAAGGGGGTGAGCGCCTTTTAAGAGAATTGTTTTAGTTTTTGCAGGAAATTAATCAGAGGGATGGGCTTTGTGGAGCGAGGAGCGAATCTAATCTGTCCTTTGTTCGAATTCGCCTTGCTCCAATTCCTAGCAATTGTAGACAACATGCTCTTTTGTTCGGGAGACACTTGTTACATGCATAATTAGAGACTGCAGTAGCTGTGTTTAAAGAAAAACTGTTTTCCAATGTAATGTGTGATCTTGATAATAGTATTTTCATCAAAGGTAGCAATTACATTCATTAAGCTGGGACTGGCGTAGCGGCAAGGAAATTAAGTGGAAAGTGAATAAAAAGCTCCCCTCCCCCTCTTTTTATCTCCTTCTCTTTATAAGTTGAAATGCACCATGGTGAGCTGTAACTGGGAAATACATAGTGAATATAAAAAAATAAAGTCCTCCTTAACCTTTCTGAATAATGACCCTGCAGATATCCTAGGGATGGCAACTATAGATGCACTTTTCAAATTAAAGGGCTTTATTCTACCTTAATTTCCTATGCAAGTTTTAAACGAGCTCAACATATGATTCGGGTCTTTAAAGGCTGCAGGGCTCTTTAGGATTAATTCACTGTTCTTTTCACACATAAATTAATAGTTTTGTGTTCTCAAAAAAAAAACCACAACAAGGCATAAATCAACCAGTTTAGGAGAGAAACAAGGCCAGTTGCCTATTTTTAATTACCCCTTTAACTATTCATTTAGGTTTCCTTATACTTTAATTTTGAGCATGTCACAAATGAAGTCTACACATTGAGGTGGAAAAATCAGACAGGAAAACAGCCACCACAGAATCTTGATTCTCACTGTGTTGCTGTGAGCAATTTCACACACACACACACACACACACACACACACACACACACACACACACACACATCTATTTGTGTATATGTATATGTGTATCTCCTTCAGACAGATGTTCTCTGTTTCCCCCCCCTGGATTAAAAATCCTGCTTTTAAAATGTCCTTGCAATACCTCAAAGGGTTTGATGATTCCAGTTTTATTCAAGAGAGCACAATGGTAGCCAGACATTTCTGGGCAAAATTAGATGGAAATACACCACTACCTATCAACACCCCAGTTTCCACTATTGGCCTGAAAAGCTTTCTGAGAAAATGAAACCAGTCCACAAAAATTAACTGGGGACCCCTGTTTTTTTGTGATTGTGCATGCACAGCTCTGCAGCAAGAATCGTTATCTCTAGATCCATTGACCCAAATGTCATGCAGACCATCTTCAGATCATCTTGGAGTGGAAGCCAAAGTACCTTCACGTTTCTTGCTGGTTGCACAGCCAGATGCAGCAGTGGCCTTGATGACAAACCTCTAACCAAGTGAGTCAGGGTGTTTTCCCTTGGTTAAGGGAATTGCTATGATTTGAGAAAAAGTGGGATTTCTGAAGTTTCCCGCCTTTACTTTCTAATCTGCCCATTAACAATTGGTTTGCCTTTATGAAACAAGAGCATTAAATGAGGAACCAGGAGACCCGGCTTGTGGTTCCAGTTGGTAATTTATTGAATGCCTTGCTATATATGCCTGGCACTCAGCTAGGGGTTCATGCATATTGTGTAACTTACTCCTTACAGTAACCTTTCAGGATAGGCACTAGAGTCGTGCCCACTGTACACCTATGAAAACGAAGCCTTGGAAAGGTTAAGCAATCATGGTATGGTCTGAATGTCTGTGTCCCCTCCCCCTTAACCATATATTGAAACCTTTTGGTAGGTGATTAGGTCATGAGGCATCCATCGTCATAAATGGAACTCATGCCTTTAAGAGGTCTGATGGAGCTTGTTCACTACTTTGCCATGTGAGGATGCAGCAAAATGGCGCCATCTATGAAGCAGAGTGAGTTCTCAACAGACACTGAATCTTCTGTCTCCTTGATCTTGGATTTCCCAGCCTCCAGAAATATGAGCAATACATTTCTGTTGTTTGTAAATTTCCTGGTCTAAGGCATTTTGTTATGGCAGCCTGAATGGACATCAGACACCCACCCCAAGTTGCACAATTAAGAAGTGGTAGAGCAGGCCAGGCGTGGTGGCTCACGCCTGTAATCCCAGCACTTTAGGAGGTGAAGGTGAGAGGATTACCGGAGCTCAGGGGTTTGAGACCAGCCTGAGCAACATGGCAAGACTTCGTCTTTACAATATATCCGAAAATTAGCCGGGCATGGTGACACATGCCTGTGGTTTCACCTACTTGGAGGGCTGAGGCGGAAGGATCGCCTGAGCCCAGCAGGTCGAGGCTGCAGTGGCCGTGAGCGTGCCACTGCACTCCAGCTTGGGTGATAGAGTGAGACTCTGACTCAAAAAAGGAAAGAAAATAAGAAGGGGTGGAGCAGACATCCAAACTCCAGCAGTCTTGTATCAAGGCTCAGTCTCTTTTTTGTAATCTGCTGAGGGAATTTGGGAGGAAAGGCCTTTGTCTCTCTGGGTTCAGATTCCCGCTATATAAAATCAAGGGGTAGCCAGCAAGTCTCTGAGACAACAGGCTAGGGCTGTCCAGAGAAGCTCTGGACGCCAGCTCCTAATCAGCAAGAAGGTAAAAATCACATCCTATACATTCCCTCAACTCTGAGCCCACAGCCCAACAACTCCATGGAATAGCCAACTTCGTGCAGGGTTCCTTTCTTCTGTTCTGTCTGGGTTCTGGGGTCTTGTCCAGGGACACAGAGCAAAGGGGTCCTCTTGAACCTCCATTGTGCGCCTTATCTCTGTAAGAGAGAGGCCCATTCTCCTGGCTCCTGGAACTTCCTTTGCTTTGGCTTTTCTGCTTCATCTGCGACATGCTTGGGGCCCAGCATCCTTCGAAGGGCCAGAGGGCTCTGTCCAGGCCTCAACCTTCTGACGTCCTATATGCTCTTCCCTCTGACACACATTCTTAGGAGGCTAGTCTAGACTACTTAGGGAACCCGATGACCTCTCTCCCTTCCCCCAACCTGGGGAAATCTCTCTTTAATTGGGGGGAAAACTTATCTCTTCTCAAACCTTATTTTCTACATGGACTTAGGTTTCTCCTTTCCTTCCCAACTCTGTCTTCCTGGATGGATTATGCTTGTAGACAAAAGTCAGGAAATAATACTACCCACCTCGATGGAGGCAAGGAGCCTAGAACCTGCTTGAATAGGGAGAAAACAGAGGGGAAAAAAGTCATAGCTCCCCAAATTAATCGTGCCATACTGCTTTAAAGTCAGAAGTTCTTGGAGACCAGTATAGCTTGCTTGGTCAGGAACTCTGGGCACCACTTGCTCTTTTTTTTTTTTTTTTTTTTTTGAGTTGGAGTCTCACTCTGTCACCCAGACTGGAGTGCAGTGGCCGCTCCCGGCCACCGCAGCCTCGACCTGCTGGGCTCCGGCAATCCTTCCGCCTTAGCCTTCCGAGTAGCCGGAATTACAGGCATGCGCTACCACGCCCAGCTGATTTTTCGATTTATTGTAGAGATGAGGTCTCGCTGCCCAGGCGGGTCTCGAACCCGCGGGCTCAGGCAATCCACTCACCTCAGCCTCCCAAAGGCACGGGATTACAGGCTGAGCCACCGAGCCCGGCTACCACTTGCTCTTTTGAGGGAGAAGCTGTTACATCTTCGACAGCAGCATAGACAGACAGAACTTTCAGGACAAAGAGAATACGTATGTCTGTGATGCCCAAAGTGGTAGCCATTGGCCACACGTGACTAACAAGCACTTGAAACATGGCTAGTATAACTCAGGAACTGATCGTTAATTTTATTTAACTCATATACATTTCAGTAGGCACATGTGGCTAGTGCTCTCACACTTAACAGCCCAGTTCTAAAGAAATCAAGAAAGAAGAGGGACAATCCAACTGACATTTGAAAGAATGTCTTCAGCTGCTCTATGGAAAATGGACTGGTCAGTGGGGTGAGTAGAAGCTGAAAGCAATTAAGAGGCTGTTGTAAGCTGGGCACGGTGGCTCACACCTATAATCCCAGCACTTTGGGAGGCCGAGGTGAGAGGATTGCCTGAGTCTATGCGTTCGAGACCAGCCCTGGCAACTTGGTGAGACCTCATCTCTACAATAAACAAAAAAATTAGCCGGGCATGGTGGCGCGTGCCGGTAGTTCCAGCTACTTGAAAGGCTGAGGTGGAAGGACCGCCTGAGTCTAGCAGGTCGAGGCTGGCTGGGAGCGTGCCACTTCCTTCTAGCCTGGGTGACAGAGAGAGACTACAACTCAAAAAAAAAAAAGAGGCTATTGTGCTTTTCCCAGCGAGAGATCATGTCTTGGTTAGACTATGGTGTCGGTAGAGATGAGAGACTAGACAGATTCAAGAACTACTTTCGAGGTAGAACCAATGAGCAGCCCACTGGTGACTAGGCTCCAGTGGCCATGCTCCACTCTGAAAACCACATTTGCAGGTAAACAGATCCACCCTCCTCAGAAATAATTTTGAACCATTCATTGATCCTTGTAGATGCCCCTTGATGGAGGATGTCTTCTTCCAGTGGTAGGAATTTTTCAAGCCACATGAGATACCTGAGACAGGGGTCGCACCTCCTTTATCTGAGTGGTTTACCAAACTACAGATCCACTAATAGGAGCACTGGTGAATGCCACTGTCCCAACTGATTGATTTTCCAAATGATGTTTTAGTGACTCGAAGCAAATCCCAGCTGGTCTCCTTTTTTTTTTGAGCCAGGGACTCACTCTGTCACCTAGGTTGGAGTGCAGTGGTGTGATCACAGCTCACCACAACCTTAAACTCCTGGGCTCAAACAATCCTTCTGCTGCAGCCTCTGAGTAGCTGGGACTACAGGAGCACACCACCACATCCGCCTAATTTTAAAATATTTTCGTAGAGATGACATCTTGCTATGTTGCCTAAGCTGGTCTTGAACTCCTGGTTACAAGCAGTCTTCTTGCCTAGGCCTCCCAAAATGCTGGAATTATAAGGATGTGCCACTGCATCTGGCTGAGGAAGAAGAAATATGTACTAAGCATCTAGCTACTCTTTTAAGAGAAAGCACTAACCAAACACTTCCTATTTGGCCATCCGTCGTGCAAATATGTCTTCTCGTTACCTGTTATCAGCTTTTTTGGAGGAGCAGGAAGGGGGTTAGGGGAGGGGGAGGGTCTGTCTATTTTACTCCAAATTAGCTGATTCCATCCAAACTGCAGGGTTTTGGCTTCTCCTCCACCTCCTGCCCCTGAAGTTTTCTCAGTCAGGAAAAAAAAAATTTTCCAATTCCACAAGTTCTTACAGACCTATTTAACTTTAAATTTCCTGGACTCCTTTAGATACATTATTTCTTCTTTTTTCCTCCCTAATAATTCAGTCCCCCCAAAGATACTCAGCTGTTGTCTGCAGTGTCGTGCAGACCTGCTGCCAGATCCATTTTGCTTCTTAGGGCCAGGACTGCTGAAGGTTCCCTTGGCACGCCCATCTTGCTTTCCCCCCACACTCCCAAAGTCAGCATTGCAGGACGTTTCCAGACTCTTGCTTGCTGCCCTGAAGCTCTCTCCTTGCTTGTACTTAAGATTGTGGTTCCCTTTGATCCCATACTCACAAGCCAGTACCTAACAGGCTTCAGTTCACTTTTTCCTTGTCGAGGGTACCAATGGTGGACTCCTTAGCAGACTGACCTTCACCCCTACCCAAAGGACATCGGTTGCTTTTAGGATGGAGCTGGTTGGGGAAAGAGGGCAGAGCCTCCACATTCTCTCTAGTCTAGACCCTGACTGCCTTGTGAAGACTGAGCTGCTGAAGCTAGCCTCTCAGCTGTTGGCACCATGTGCCTGTTCCCCTATCAGAACTCGCCAGGGTGGGTGGTAGCTAGCTGTTTTCCCTGTTTATGTCTGGAGCAAAACCGTAGATCAGAAACTAGCAACCTATATGAAGATGTGACAATAGAATTTTTTAATGTCCTTTTTTTTTTCCCAAGCAGTTTAAGGTTCCTAGTAAAATTGAGAGGTAAATACAGAGAAATTCCATAGACTCTCTGACGCCACACATGTATAGCTTCCCCCATCAGAGTGGTTTGGATTTTTTAATCTTTTTTAATAGTTATTATTTTTTAAAATTTCAATCGCTTTAGGGGGTACAAATAGTTTGGGTTACATGGTTGCATTGGATAGTGGTGAAGAAGCCTGGACTTTAAGTGTATCCACAATAATCTTATACATTTTTTAAAAATTACTCATTTTGCTTTTAATATGATTTTAAGTACTTTACATGGGAAATAACTTTTTCGAAAACAGATCAAATAATTTAATTTCTAATTTGTACCTGAACTTTATATTTTCAATAAAAAGATACTCTAATTTTGTAAACTTTGAATAAAATTTCATTTCAAAATAACCTTGTAGATCATAATGAGTACATGGCAAGGTCATGGTATAAGTTAAAAATTTAAAAGTAGAGTTTAGAAAACAAAAACACTAGGAAAAAAGCCACAAAATCTTCAGAGAGGTGGTCTGATTTTTAAAGCCTGGAAACAACCCACTACAAAGAGGACATTATGCACTTTTTACATCATTAAGTTTATTTACTGGTTAGAACAATCGAAATGTATATGAAAACTATTCTTATCAAACCCACAACACGAGCAGGTTGAAATTAATTATTCATTAAAAATAGAACTAATGATGACAATAATAAACTCATCGCCAGGCCTCCTAATGTACTGTGGCTTCTGGCCACAGGCCCAGAAGCATGGCAGGGCCGGGGTTGTGGTGTGTGCTCAGACTTCAGAGGGTACCTGCAGTGAGATGCTGGAGGGATCTGGTGATCTCTGCTACAAGGGCATGCTGACATGACCACAGAGCTGTAGACAGGAAATCCACAAACCTAGGTCATAGAAATGCTACAGGAATTAGGAGCCCCAAAACGTTAGAAGTCAAGAGCATGGAACAACTTCCGAAGGGCACAAGAGAGGTGAGTCTTAACCGAAATGACATAAAGTCTCAGACCAACCAATCAGCTAATCGATCGACTGCGAGAGCCCTTTCTTCTCCTGCTGGATATAAGCAAGACAGTACGAGGATTATCTGTTAGGAGATATTCCTTTTAGATGCCAGTGGAATATTCTGGTCTTGGCATAATGTTGTGCAATTCTTTCCTCTAAGGGGTGAGGAATGCCGCAGTGTTTGATTTGGATTAAGGCTCTTCATCATCTGTATTATTAGTCAAAGGTGACAAAGTAAACTTGCTTTGAAATTTTTATTCTTCAGGAGATTGCCCTGGGTCACTGAAGCTCAGTAGAAATTTTGGACCATAAAAGCAACTGAAGTGAAGCAAACATTTATATAAATTTAGGGTCAACTTAAGAGAGAAGTGTATTAACTAAAAGACAGCATGGATGTCCATGCCAAATAATGACTTGTCTTTGAGAACATCACAGTAGATGAACAGAGTCTACAGTTTTTATGTAATATAGAAAAAACCCAAAGCCCGTGTCTTTCTATATTGGTCAATTGTTTTAATATTGGTTCATTTCAACCGGAGTGATTCCCAAGACTCCTTGCCTATTGGATAAGTGAAGGTTTGTTTCAGTCTCAAAATGTTCCTTATTACAAAATACGTTTAGAATGAGCTTAGCAACAATCAATAAGCATATCCTTGGCCTCTGTCTACTTGGAAAAATCAATTGGGTTGGGAAGATGGAGTATTAATGGGTAAAGGAATGGTATGTATATCTTACAGTGATAGGTTTCTATTATAGACAGTGTAAAATAAGGTGAGGCACAGGGCTATCCACTCAGCCATGTTCTCCATTCAGACTCTCTGACCCTCCAAAGGCACAAAACCTCACATCCCTGCTATTACTTTATCATTAGTTTGCATCTCTAAAAGGAAAAAAAAATCCATTTCTAAGAGAAATGGTTAGATTTAAAAACACTTCACCTAAGGTGATTAATCTTATCAGCAATTTCTTCATTAACTCTCTAGCTATTAAAGTAAAATTTCATTAAAGCAAGCCCCATGGATGCTTCTGTTTGGGGGCAGGAAGAATTGTGAATGCATTGACCTAAATTGCTTTTGGTTTCTCCAGACTACGAAAACAGCTGATGCGTGGCTTCTCAGTCACAAGCCGGGAGGGCACATGGGACTCTGTAAGGCCTCTGACCTCGGTAGGATGGAAGGTACCTGCCTGCTTTCCTTTTTCTTCTTCTTCCCTAAGCAGGTGAGTCTCCAGAGAGTTCAGGTTTCCCCAGTTGGTCCTGCTAGATTGGAGCACTGCGGGACAAGTGGAACAGGAACATGGACTCTGGGATCATTTTGAGTACCCTGATTGAGTCTTAATGTGAGGAAAATCCTCTAGGAGAGTCTTACCCAAGATGCTTGTTTGTTTAGTCAGTCTCACTCTGTCACCCAGGGTGGAGTGCAGTGGCATAATCACATCTCACCGCAGGCTTGACCTCCTCGGCCTAGGCCATCCTTCCACCTCAGCCTCTCAGTTGAGACTACAGGCGTGTGCCACCATGCCTGGCTAATACAAGCTAATTTCTTGATTTTTTTTTTTTTTTTTTGTAGAGATGAAGTCTCGCTGTGTTGCCCAGGGTAGTCTTGAACTCCTGGCATCAAGCAATCCTCTGGCCTCAGTCTCCCAAAGTGTTGGGATTACAGACATGGCTCCTCTAGGAGATTCTTTTTTTTTTTTTGAGTTGGAGTCTCACTCTGTCGCCCAGACTGGAGTGCAGTGGCCGCTCCCGGCCACCGCAGCCTCGACCTGCTGGGCTCCGGAGATCCTCCCACCTCAGCCTTCCAAGTAGCCGGAACTACAGGCGCGCGTTACCACGCCTGGCTGATTTTTTGATTTATTGTAGAGATAAGGTCTGCCAAGTTGCCCAGGTGGGTCTCGAACCCATGGGCTCAGGCAATTCACTCACCTCAGCCTCCCAGGGCGTGGGATTACAGGCTGAGGCACCGAGCCCAGCTAGTAGATTCTTAAACAGGCAGATTCCCAGGCTCCAGTCTGAAAGATAAGACTCACAGATGAGGAAATGTGACTTTTTCCAAGCACCCTGAGTGATCTGGAGGCAGAAGCTGAGGAGGACGGCCATTCCACTTCGGAGGATTTCATCTGACTTTACACCATCAGACTTACATAAGACTTCCAGATCACTATTTCCTACTCTGATCCTTCGCCTGCATTTTAGACATAAATTTTCAGAGGCTGCTGGAAGAGATCTAAAAATAAACACTGTACCCAAGGACCAGGACTCCCTGGGAATAGTATTCCACAGTTTGCACTTTTAAGACTCTCATAGTTACTCTAAAGCACAGTGAAGTTTGAGAACGAATTGTATAGAGAACAAAGAGGTACAATGGCAGAATCTTGATACAAATTTCCATTTAAGGGAAAAGAAGCCAGGGAAGAGTCAGTCAAAAAGAGGAAGTGCTTTGTCAAAGAAGCAAAGAGCTTTTAAGGAAGAAGAGGGATGTGGGAAGCTTGGGAAGTTGGGACAAAGATAAGTCACCCATTAAGGGTAAAAAGCTGACTTTTGAGAACATTGCTTAAATCCACTGACAAAAGTGAACACCAGTAAAAACAGACTAAGGAGCGCGCCACGAGGATGAGGAGTTACTGGAGAGAAAGTGATCACTGTCCATCTTTTCAGTGCTGTGGAGCAGAGGTTCATGGGAAATTTATTTTTTAAGGACGAGGAGACCTATACATACAGCAGTCCCCCCTTATCTGGGGGGTATATGTTTCAAGAACCCCAGTGGATGTCTGAAACTGTAGACAGTAATGACCCTATCTATGCCATGCTTTTTCCTTTTTACGTACATTCCTAGGATAAAGTTTAATTTATAAATTAGGCAGAGTAAAAGATGAACAATAATAACTCATTCTAAAACAGAAGAATTATAACAATATAGTATAATAAAAGTTATGCGAATGTGGTTTCACTCTCAAAATATCTTATTATACTGCACTCACCCTTCTTGGGATGATTTGCGACAATAAAATGCCTATGTGGCGAGATGAGGTCGGGGGAATGACATAGTTGATCTGACATAGCATTGGGTTTCTACTGACCTTCTGACTATATGTCAGAAGAAGGATCGTCTGGTTTGAGTGATCCTGGATCACTGAGCTATGACCATGTAAATGGCCGGATGTCAGGAGCAGGCAAGTCAATGACTAACAGGCAGGTAGCATCAAACAGCGTGGACACGCTGGACAAAGGGATGATTCACGCTCTGGGTGGGACAGAGCAGAATTGTGTGCGATTTCATCATGCTATTCAGAGCGGTGTGCAATTTAAAAGTAACAGATTGTTTACTTCTGGAATTTTCCATTTAATATCTTTGGACTGCACCTGACTATACGTACCTGAAACGGTGGAGAAGGGGGAGAATTGTTTTTGTAGATTGTAGGAAGGAATCAATAGGGCCAGAAAGGCTGCAAATGAAATCAAGAGAGAATAAGGACCTCTGTTCCCAGAGTAGGTCTTCTCTCTCTCTCTCTTTTGGTGTGATACCAAGACAGACCAACTTTCTCAGTCAAAGTGGATTTAGAGGCAATCCTTTAATCAGGGCTTGGCAAATTTTTTCCTAAAGGGCCACATAGTAAATATCTCAGGCTTTGTGGGCAAGTGGTAAAATTGAGGATATTATGTGCATACCTACATACAGTTGAAAACATAAAAGTATACTCTTAGCTTGCAGGCCATAATAAAAATAGGCAGTGGGTCAGATTTGGCCCACGAGGCATACTTTGTACACCCACTTTAAAAAATGGACCTGGGTCCCTGGACTTGAGTAGAAGTTTTGAATTTTCTTTCTTCCTTGATACAAAAGCTCCATGCTCAAGGAAATATTACATTCAAATACCTCAGGGTCAAATCACATAAAATCAAATCAACACTAAAGACAAGACCCTGATCTCAAACCGGTACAAATGGCTGAGTTTGGACCTGAACACAAGACATCCTCCCCATGAAGTTCTGCTCGGCAAAGCAACCCACACATTGCTTTGCTTAGGACATGCATTTAAACCTGAACAGTGTTATTTACCCAAGGAAGTTAAGCCTTCAAGGGATTAGGTTTCAGATCTCTTTTTCTGAGCTTCCTGTGTCAGAGTCTAGTCTCCCATGAAATGAATGGAGCTGTCTATTTAGTTACGGCTATTTGAGAAAAGCAGAAAAATCAGTTTAATAGAAAAGTTTGCATGAAAGTGAAAGATTTCAGTAACCCTATAGTTTTATTTATTCCAATTACACAAGTAATATAAGAATATATTCCCATTATAAAAATCAAATGGTATTAATGTCAATCACCCCCAATCTCAGCACAGACCCTCAAAGTTAACTGTAGTTACAGGTGTGGCAGCTATACTTTCCAAGTTTCTTCTTTAAAAAAAATTTTTTTTTAAATATGGAATCTTGCTCTGTTGCCCAGGCTGGAGTGCAGTGGCATGATCATAGCTCATTGCAGCTTAAAACTCCTGGGATCAAGCGATCTTCCTGCCTCTGCCTCCTGAGTGGCTAGGACTACAGGTACACACCACCACATCTAGCTAATTTTACATTATTTTTTTGTAGAGTTGAAGTCTCATTATGTTGCCTAGACTGATCTCAAACTCCTGGCTTCATGCAATCCTCCCATCTTGGGTTCTCAAAGCTCTGGGTCTACAGGTGCATGCCATCATACCAGGCTAATTTCTACTTTTTTCCCCCTAGGAATTGATAAAAATGTTTTAATTTACAGAAATATATGCTGCTTTGTAGTGTTCTGTACAAATATCATGCAGTTTAGTTAGCCCCTTAAGCAATATGACTTGCTGATTATTTCACCTCTGTATGGGGATCTGGCTTATTCTTTTAAACTGCTTTAGTGTGTATTTCCCATGATTACTTATTTATCCTTCGATTTAGTCATTTTTAACTTTTCGCTATTACAAACCATGCTGCTTGGATGTCCCTGACATGTCATTTTGTACACTGTCCCAGAAGCACTGAGCAAGATAGTTAGGATAGCTTATCATATCCTTGCCAATGGTTTGTAATTTATATTTTTACTTTTAATTAATCCAGATTAAAGCTATGGTTAGCTTTTCTATATCCTTTTTTGTTGCTTATTTACTTCTCATTGTGTGTAGTGAAAACTGCCTGTACAATTTTGTCTTTTTGGAATTTGTCGAAATTCCCATTAATTAATCAGTTAATGCTAATGACCATTCACTTGCATTTGAGAAGAAACTAGAAAGTTCTCCCTCCATATATCAAACTGTTATTTCGCTATCCAAATCCTGTGTCTGCTCTCACCTTCCACTCGACTTGATTTTTAAGGCAGCACCCATGATTATGACTTTGTCAATTTTTTTCATTGTGTTTCTATTTGTGTTCCTCACTATAATTCCTAGTGATGGGACATAAAGTTCATGACTATTGGACCCTCTTGGTGAACTCTTTGTTTTTATGAGCTATCCCTTAAAATTATTTTTACCTTTAATTCAGTTTTGTTAGATATTAACTTTGCTATTTCTGCTTTCCTTTTTGAAGCATTTGTATGGTATTTTCCCATCTATTTCAACTTTCCTATGTGTTTTGTTTTAGGTGTTTCTAACTGTATGTATGTAGCTGGGATTTAAAATTGTATTTCGCCCCATCTGAACATCTTTTCATAGGTGAACTTAACGCGTTTGCAACTACAAATATCACTATGTTCGGCTATGTTCCCAGCTTATTTTGTTTTCCATTTATCATGATTTTTAAAAAATGTTAAAGTTAGGTTTTTCTTTATATGTGTGCTATCTGTACACACAGGAAATCAAACACTCTGCGAAGTCCTCACTCAGATTTCAATCATGCTTTTTTGCCATTCTCCCCATCCTAGGGTGGCTTCATTATTTTCTTAAAACATTTTTTTTCAGATCGAGTCAAACACAGCACACAGTACGTCCTAGGCAAAACTCTAATGGAGGTAAATTTTATTTTGTATTTCCTTAGTTCCTGTTTCATTACTGTTCTCATCCCTCTGGCTGCATCTTCCTACTGCTCTGCTCACCTACTCCCTGTCCTTTCTCCCGAAACGCACATGCATCCGCCACACCTATTTGTCTTGCAGGCCCTGTTCTCAGCTAGTTTCTCCATTTGAAAAGATCAGAAACTCATTCATGAAGAATTTTGAACTCATACTAGCTGGTGGCGGCATTTTACTGGAAGGCTCCTAAAGATAAACAAGATTTCAAGACTCAAAAATGAAACTGGGAGGGCTTTCATCAGCCAGTCCAAGTTTGAGTCCCGTTTCTGCCATCCACCAATACGCATCTCATCTAACTTTTCAATGCCTGTCTCTTTGCCTATAAAATGAGATCAAGAGTACCTACCCTCATGGGGCTTTTGTGAGTTCATATGCATAGAATCATGGCTAGCACGTGATAAGAGCTCAAGAGATGCAAGCATTTGTCATTATGCTAATGAATTGGAAGAAATACTTCTGCCAGGGATGAATTTGGTAGTTTTCTACTCAATCTTTTTGTAAGGAAACACTAATGAGAACAGAAAAAAGACACCTGAGATGGGGATATGTTTAAACAAGGAGCTGTTCTTATTTATCTTCGCACGGTGGCTCAAAGCCCATAGCACCGTGGACTGTGACCACTCAGTATGTGTTGGTGAAAGACAAAGGAAAAAAAAACGAATTGATATCTAGATTTCTAAAATAATGTAGATAATAATGGGGAGAAAATAAGCTGAAATCTCTTATGCCTTTGGAAAAACAGTGTATCACTGAGTAAAAAGTGCAATAACACAAACTTTCTAAAAGTAATACTATAAAGCACAGGCATAAATATCAGCCAGATAATATCTGTAAAGTGAGGAAGTGCTCAAAAGAGGTGACCTCTTTACTGAAGAGCTGCGTATTTTGCCATTAAAAAAAGGGTGCCCTGGCAAAACTTCCTTCAGCGTCATACATTTAAACTTAGTCTACATTTTAAGATTTCTCTTCTCTGAAAACAAAATTGGCTTACATGAGAGGTAAGCTATTGGCTTGGTAAACAAAGGATATTTTGCAGAAAGATTGATTACATCATTTTCTTACTTTGTATGTGTAACAAACAATTTTGTTTTATAAGAGTAGCAAAAATCTCCAGTTCATTTCGTCTTTTATTTTTTCATTCTCCAGAGAATATTGGTTTTGTGACATTGAATACAGTCTAATGTACACCATTAAAACAAAACTTCCATTTTATGAAAGATCAGCAAAAATATATCAGCAAGGATATAACTAGTGCATTTATAAAATACATCATAACAATGAAATCACATGATCACACACAATCAACTTCACATTTGATCTACCAGTTATAGCCTAGGAGAGCTTGCTAAACGCCAGTGTCTTTGGCAAGTGATTCGTATATGTAAGTGATGACATTGATCAGTCATAACATTTCTAAAAGGTCAATTGTCTAAATGTCTAAAATGAACCAACAAGAGTACTGGAATATAACAAAGATGAAATCCAAAACCTGTTGCACAGAGACCATATTTAGTAACAGGAAGAACAATGAATTAGGAGCTGGTACATCTGAATTCTTGTCTTTGTCCCTGATCTTGGGCGAGTAATGTAGGCTACGAATCCTTCACTTTGAAAACGAGAGTAGGCTGGATGGTCCTCAAAGGTCTTTCTAGGTTTAACTTTCCATGATTATGACACTGGTTCATTTTCATGTTGTAAAATTAATCTCTAACAACAGTAACTTGGCAGTTGGATTGAGTCCAGCTCCACCCACACAAATCTGTTCAAACAGCTCCTTACTTTCTGAGCCCCAAGGTAGCACAATTCTCAAATTAACAAGCAGCATGACAGGCTTCAGGAGGCTAAATGCTGGTTTTCCACCAGACATAAACTCAAGATAAATAGTCTTGAAGTTTCCGAAGTCATGGTTATCAGAAGCAAAGCTATAATGTAAGAACTACAGGGAAACCTGCAACATCCTCTTTGGAAAAATGATAAAATAATGCATTTTACCACTCACTGATTCACTAACAGAAGAAGGTCGGTGTATATATTAACTATAATACATAATAAAACTAATTTTAATTATTCTTTGTGAACATGCACTAAGTATATAGACAAAATTAGAACTTAATCAATAAATATTTATTGTACTTTCACATGTCTATAAGTCTACAGAAAGAAGTTGAAATTATTTTTGGTAATGTTGCCTTTTGTTCCATTATCTGTAAAGCCCACCTCTTACACACAATCACAGAAATTAAAGATGTCGAGGCTCCTTTAGGGCATTTCATCTAACCCCAACTTTTCTTATCGGATGACTATCTTTTTGTTCTGAAAGACTGAGTGAGTGGGTTTTCATCATATCCCCATTTGAAAGTCAAGTAGACTCTATCTCTTTGGATCCAAGGTCTAAATTTGTCTTTATTTCTTTCTAACATTTAATGTAATTCCTATCTCAATTATTTTTACATGATTTTGAATATCTAACTATGATTTGCAGTACAGAAATTAATCCAATTCAATAAACATAAACGTGCAAAACATAAAATTACTCTGAAAATGTCAGGTTTTCTTAATAAACATTGTGCTTTCATTAAAGTACTAAAATGCTTCTCACTTAACAGCAATGATTATTTTAAACAACCGCACAAGCCTTAGCCTTTTTTTTCTATAACCTATGCCCATCTTTCAGAAAATATAAAAACTCACATTCCTCTGCTGTCTACTTCCCTATCCTAATGGGACTTAGGGACTGTATCCTAGAGAGGTCTCTTCTGACTGAGAATCCCTAATACTGAAGAAGTGGAATCACCAGCTATATGTTATGTTGCGGTTTGTCTATAATTTGTATTGTAAAACAATAGATTTATTTTTGCCTTCTCAAATATGAAAGTATTTTAATATTGACTATGCTTTTCTATATCCTCCTTCCCCTGGCCCCATTCCTTAGGAGATTTTGATACACTTCTTTATGGGTAAGAGATTTCTCTCTTAAGAATCACTGAACCAGCCGGGCTCGGTGGCTCAGCCTGTAATCCAGCGCTTTGGGAGGCTGTGGTGAGTGGATTGCCTGAGCCTGGGGGTTCGAGACCCGCCTGGGCAACTTGGTGAGACCTCATTTCTACAATAAATCAAAAAAATCAGTCGGGCATGGTAGCGCATGTCTGCAATTCTGGCTACTTGGAAGGCTGAGGCGGAAGGATCGCCGGAGCCCAGCAGGTTGAGCCTGCAATGGCCAGGAGCGGCCATTGCACTCTAGTCTGGGCAACAGAGTGAGACTCCAACTCAAAAAAAAAAAAAAGAATCACTGAGCCAAAACCTAGATTCTGAATTACTATTCAGGATAAAACCCAATAACCAAGTTTGAGGTAACAACACTCACTTAAAATACAGAAAGAAATTGTACTATTGAAAAATAGTGCATGATAGAATGACTATTATCAAACTGAATTGAGTATTTTCTGATTATTAAACCAAAATTACTTAAACTTTGTATTTGAAAACTAACGTAGAGACTTGCTTTTAAAATGACCTACTGAAACTAAGTGCATCTTTTATATAGTTCAATCACAGTAACAAATTATATTGTTTCACTTTGTTAAAATAATGTTTTCTTCAATTATATGACCTTCAAAGTTAGACTCTTATTTTCCACCAATTCTGGTATCTAAAATTAGAATTTTAGATTTTCTTAAGTAAATTATCAGTTTTTTTGCTTAGCAACTTAGAATTAAATCTAGAAAGTATTAAATAAAGAGTGCCCACTATAACAAATGCTTCTCTGACTGGTGTCACAAAACACAGATTTAATAGTAATATAAGATAACTATTTGTGTAAGTAATATACTTCAAATGTCTTTATTTTTCTAAATGCCGATGAAGTGAAATTTCTGAATGCTCTAAAACCAGAATGATACTATAAATATGTATAAAACTTTCAAAAGTTTTGGAAAAAATATGGGCCCTCTTCCATCCAAATTTAAAAATTGATGTCCTGTGCCTTAAGTTACCAGAATGAAAAGATAAAACTGAAAAGCCCTATGCCCAGGACCATGACAAAGAGTGTAAAAAAAATACTTCAAAGCTATGGAGACTTATTCCTCCAACAAGGCACAATAGTTTAAAATTTTACAACAGGGACACCAGGCAAGGGTCCCATTCCTATAGATGTCAGTATTCTGCATCAATGCACTTTGCAATGGTGTTCAGTTGGATATTGGAAGCTCCTTCATAGATCGTACCTTAAACAAAAGGGAGCAAAAGGAACAATTAGGAGTGAATCCAGAATCTACGCAAAAAATAGCTCTAGAAACATTACCTCTGCATTTGCTATAAAATTGTTTCTAGTAACATCCTTCAACGCCCCTGAATGCGGGATTGTTTGACAAAGTGAATTTGACTAAGAGATGACAATTTTCCATTTGGTTCATAGATGTCCAAATCAGTATTAGACTTTGGTTCCTCTATCAATACATAAACTCAGAAGTTTATGAAGGAACAGGTAGCTTTCGAAGTTGTGGTTCTTTTCCTACCAAGTAGTAGAACACGAACCACTTGGGCTGGATTAAGCACTTAGCTTCCTGACGTCAGAATGACATTTCAAAGAGCAGCCTTAAACTACACTAATAAAAACAATGAACATTTTTAATAAAAGAAAAATCAGACAGTAGATTTTGTTGCAGTTTTACTAAAAAGCTTGTTGAAGCATTTTAAAAGGTAATTTTATGTTTTTAAACATATAAATCCATTTCTTTTCAAGGTAACTCAGCCACAAGAAGAGAGCCAACAAATATACTGAAGAAATTAAAATTGCCTTTGCCTAGGTGCCAATAATATAAAATTGACAAATAAAATAGTCAAAACACCTACAGAGGAAAACGAAACAAAACAAAGTAAAAGCCTACTTACCAATCTTTGCATCTCGGAAGTATTTCTCCACGGGGTAATTTTTGGTGTAGCCAACTCCTCCCATCCACTCAATGCACTTACTAGTTGTTAGTCCTGCAACCTACCAAAAACCAGCAGCAAATCACACACCGAAACCACACAACTTACGCATCATAAACACTTCTCTGTAACAGTTTAGCAACATGGATTCACTGTTATTGGCAGTGGGAAGAAATGAAGTGATTTTATAAACGAGTATTGTCTCTTTGGTTCCAGTTCCATAACATTTCTTTAAAATATCCTATTAATTCACAAAATTCCTGTTTTCTTAAGAAAATCAGAGTATTGTTCACACAATCTGCTTGCTGAGAGGTATCATTTATTCAGGAAACATTTATCAAGGACCTTCTTCATAAATCTGACACTACACACTCTCTGCTAGTCACTGGGAATGCAGTAGTGGAGGCAGTCATTGCCCTGTTAGTCCTGGTAGTTTAAAAAGCACAGAAACTGATAAACCACCTGGGGCAAGAGAAGAGTTTGTGAGGAAAGCTGAGGTGATACACGTGGTGGAAGAGTTGACAGTGTAGCTGAGGGCTAAAGGATGAGTTAGGGGGCATTTCAAGCTGGAGAACAACATGCAGAACGGCTCCAAGGGAGAATGGGTTCTTTGCATTCGGGACCCGAATGAGCCTACAGGCTGAGATCAGGGCGAGTTGTGAAAAGAGAACGGAGAGGCGGGCCAACCTTACGGAATGGTGAGCAGTTCGAATACCGTAATGGTCCCTCAAGCACATCCACTTCCTAACCCCCAGAAACTGTGAATATGCTGCCTTCCACGGCAATAGGGATTCTGCAGATTGGATTAAGTTGGGGGCCTTGAGATGGAGAGATTATCCTGGATTGTTTGAGTGGGTCTTATATAATCACGAGGGTCCTTAGAAGGGAAAGAGGGAGGCAGGAGACTTAGTCTTTGACAGTGTTGTGACCATGGAAACAGGAAGTCGAGTCAAGAGAGAGAGTTGAGCATGCTACATTGTTGGCTTCAAAGACAGAGGAAGGGGCTATGAGTCAAGGAATGAGAATAGCTTCTAGAAGCTAGAAACCAAAAAAACCTCCAGAAAGGTAGCCCTGACAACGTCTTTATCTTATTCCAGTGAGAAGGATCCACTTCAGACATAGGACCTCCAAAAGTAAGAGATAATAAAATTGTATTCTTTTAGGCCATTAAATTCCTGGTAATTTGCTACAGCAGTGACAGACATCTAATACAGAGATAGTTCTATTTGTTGGGAGAAGTCACTGAAGGGTTTAAAGCTGGAGAGTGATGTGGCCTCACACACACTTTGGAAAAAGTGAGAGGCTGGATCAGAGGAAGCAACAAAGACCAAGAGAGCAGCCAGGTGACTGCGGTAGACAGGTGGCAGTGAAGAGGGAGAGAAATACACACACGGACTACATCTTCTGGGGATAGAATCCACAGGAACTGATGATGGATTCAACGTGGGAGACGAAGGAAAGGAGGGAATCAAGGTGACTCCTAGGTTCTGCAGGTGCACTGGGTGGACAGATAAAGCCAGAACTGGGTATATTAGTTTGGAACTCAGAAGGGGAGCTGGAGCAGGTGATTAAATTTAGGGGCTAGAGAGGTTCGTTCAATGAGAATTTTGAAGCCATGGAATGAATAAGACATACCTCCAAGGCTGAGAAATAGCAGCCCAATATTTGACTAAATTCTCCAGCCGAAGTCTAATGTGTTAAAAATAGAATGCATATATATGAGCAGAAAGTATTAAAAAAGTAGGTGATCTTTCTTGTGTTTTTCATCCCATTTGCTCATATTATGAACACATCATCTTCCACGGCATTCACTTGGCCTCAAATTGAAGCCACCGGCATGACACCTTGATCCAGGTGGCTCAGCCATGGATTTGAGGTGGGTGGTCTATCTAAATGGGGCTACTCATGAAATATTGAGACTTTCACAGAATTAAAGCATTTTTCTATGGCAGCTTTACTTACTGACTTTTCTGTTAAAGGAACTGGAAAGCCCAGATTCTTTTACTTGAAAAACAACCAAAGTTCAATCACCATTCCTAAGTGAAAAGGTTGATAAGTATACATCTGTAAAAAAAAAGAAGGCTAAATTACTTTTTTTCCTTACCTCTGATGCATAGTATTTGGCCATAGATGCTTCTTTTATGAATGGCCTTCCAGCTTCTACAAGCCTAGCAGCATTGTATGTTAGCAATCTTGCAGCTTCCAGCTGGGTGGCCACGTGAGCCACTTGGTGTTGGAGTCCCTGTAGCATTCAAGTTAGAGAATTATGATTTTCAAAAAAGTAGCTCATCCTTAAAGTCTTGCCTAGATATATAACATGACAAGCTCAAAATACACCCCAAAGGAAGTTCACATTCATTTCTTGTAAATATTTTAAAATCTACAATCTAAAATAAAATCTGACACTATAAGTATTGTTAAATTCTCCTTGAGAAAAACTTCAAAGTTCACGTAATTCTTCATAAGAGTCAAGATTTAAATATTAAATTATCAGAGTTAGGTTTAAAAACTTGACTGTTATATTTATATATTTCAATTCTCTTTATGATCAGAATTGCCAAACTAAACTCTAGCCCAGCAAAACTTTGAATATATTCTTTAATGGCTTGAATTAGGAAAATTCTTATTTTGAATATGGTCATACAGCATTAAAAGATGTTAGCTGCAAACTAATGAAGGAATATTTGCTGCACCAATTTTCTTTCTTCTAGTAACTTTATTAACATGACTCCACTGCACTATCCATTAGTTCCACCTTTTTTTTAAAGGGGATAGAAAACAGAAGAATAACTTTAAACAAGACCATAGAGAAATGACTACCACCCTGAAATCTTAATTAGTAATTAGGCATACACTAAACGTTTTTGTCAGTGAAAGAAACAGTGACTTAGTGAGAGAGAACACAAATATTAACATTTATCTTTATAAGCAGTTTCCTGGAAATGGGCACAGATGTTTATTACATACTGAAATGTCTCTGAAGCCTAACCAATCCATTCATCCAGGCATTTACTGAACACCTACAATATGCCAGGCACTATGCTGGGCGATGGAGGCTGCACACTAAACCTTACAGTCAGAGTTCCTTGTTCTCATGATTTATATAGTCCAGCAGGGAAAGCAGACAATTAAATAATTATAATAACATGTGATGAATACAGAGAACCTTGATTAAGGCACTTATATAATAATCCCAGGAATGGTCTTTCCTTAAAAAAAAAAAAAAGAGAGAGAGAGGCACACTGGAGAAAAACAGCACTGCTTGCAAATACTCTAGTGTTTTTTTTTCTCCTTCTGAAATATTTAGTATACACAAATATTTGATATGTACAAAAAGACTAACATATATGTAGGTTATGAAACTTAATAATCAATTGGATATCCATAAACCCATGTGCAGAGCATATCTTTTTACTCATGACTTGTATTTTCATTTTATGGTATCTTTTGAAGAAAAGAAATTTGCCAATCTAATCTTTATGATTAGTCCTTTTTGTGTCTTGTTTATGAAATCTTCACCTATCATGAAGTCATACAGATATTCTCATGTGCTTTCTCCTTAAATTTTAAAAGTTTTGCTTTTCACATTATGTCTTTACATATAAAATCTATTTTCTGTGTATGATGTGAGGGAGGGATAGTTTTATTTTCTCCACATAGAAAAAATCCTCCTACTCAGTGATCTGTAAAGCCACCTCTATCAATTATCAAATGTGCATCATGCATGGGTCTAGTTTTGGCCTTTCTGTTTTGCTGCATCAGTCAATCTATCTATTCCTATGCCAATATCACTGTTTCAGAAAAGTTTTTACGGCTTTTTGTATGGAATTCAGAGATTCTGACTATTTTTGCAAAGTATATTAAACTTACACTTTGATTAAACTTACAGTCACCATCCATGCTGTCTATTCCAATTACCACATCAGGTGCCATGAGAGGCAGAAAGTGACTGAGGGCTGTCTCCTGTTCTATAATAACTCATCATTCCTGAATACGGATTCCCTAACCACATTGTGAATGCAAGGCCTCACATGGAGAATACGTCAACAAGTCCGTACTGAATAAACAATGGAAAGAAATAAGAATGAATAGGCCTGGTCTACTCTCAAGGACTTGTAGTCCTCATCTGAATGAATGAATGAATGCAAATAAAAAACCAAATCATTCTAATGAGATAGGTTAGGAAAAAACTCTACTACCTTTAATCAAAACTTCACATAGTAATGTTGCTTTTTAAGATCAAATTTCTAAGTTTTATTTTCTTTACCCACACTAGGCATCTCTAAAAAGGCCATCATGATTATATCTATTAGTACTCTTGACTCCTTCTATCTATACATACATAAACATACATATAAATACACTGTTTCCTGTTTACAAGGAAGATCAACAGCCTTCCTCAAAACTGTCTTTACAGTCTGTCCCTTTCATTGCAATCCTTGTGGTAGCGGGCTCTGAGAAAATACTATAGTATAATGAAATGAAAATTGGTCTAGAATCCAAGACAAAATCTATAATTTTGGTACCATACCAGTTTTATGACCTTGGGAACTCAATCACCACATGCCTCACCTTCCTATATATAAGATGGGGATGACAGCATGGGTTGTGGTAGGTACTGGCAAGGCCTGTCACATTTAGTCCTTCGGGGTCTTGAATTGACTGTTTATGCCCATGTCCTAGTATTTTTATACACGTGCATCTTGAGTTTGATCGCATGATGCCTAGCCATTATTATAAAACTGAAGACAATGCAGCATGACAGAGCTGGCAGTGAATTATGAAATTATAACTGGAGCCTGGAGCCTTTCAAAGGGAGGTTTTGCAACATGTAAAGTAATTCCTGTGGCATCTTGACTCACAAGCTTCCAATTGCCTAAAAGGCTTGGTAAGCTGCCACTTTAGGCTGCCCCCATCCTGGCAAGACAAAGACAGGAAAAATACCATTGCCATCAAGGAATCTCCTGATTGCCTGAGTTCTGAGAAGTTGTGGCACTGGACCAGGCCAGTTTTTCCCAATGTGCATGGCTAAGCACATCTCATCAGCACTGACTGCAGTAAACTATATCTTCCTTACTGTGTCAAAGTGTAGTCCTCTGAGGATTACCACATGATCCTGGTCTGAAGGGACTCATACAATAAGTGTTACCATTTACTGAGCACTTGTTATGCCCATGCAATGTGTGAAACACTCATATCTAATTTAAAATAGGATAAGTAAATAGCACTGTCTTTATTTTACAGATGAGCCTAACTTGCCCAAGGCCTAAAGCTAGTAAGTGGAAGAACCAAGATTTGAACCTGGGAAGTCTGACTCCAGAACCCATGCCTTGAACTTCTGAAGCAGTGAGGAGACAGCTCTACCTAGTGCTAACCACACCACAGCCGGGCCCCAAGGGCTACAACAGTAGTTCCGCCCTTGGAAAAGGTCAGGGCATTCCCCAAGACCTATTTCTTGTTTCCCTACTCTTTTACCATTGAAATCCCTTTGAGGGGATTCCCTCCATGGTTTTTCAGTATAGCTCTTTGTTAACAGGAAGCCAGGAGAAGTCCCGTAGAAAGACACTAATAATTGTATACCTGAAAATCAAATATTCTTCGGCCAAATTGTATTCTTTCTTTAATATACGGAATTGTGTAGTCAAAACATCCTTGGGCCAGTCCCAGCATCTGCCAAAAAAAAAAGAGAGAAGACGACGACCAGAATTTCTTATTTTGTTACACACTGATGCTTTTAATTATCCAAGTTATAAATTCCTTTACATGTAAATTGAATAGTTGGGGGTAGGGAAAGAACTAGAGACGCTGATGTGGTAAGATGTACGTTAATAACACATCTTCACCCACTGCATTTGTAGAATTGAATTTCCAATAATTAGGAGAAAATTTTGAGTGATCATATATGAATATTAATACCTTTAATTCTAGTATAGAGGTGATCTCCTGGCACAGCTGTGTTCACACAACCAGACTACTTTTCAGGAATCTTCTTTAAGCTCTGATTCTCAGGCATAAAGTGAGTCCCAGAAATTTTGCTCAGGACTGGCCTCAAAGACTATATAGTAACTCCCTCCAATTCCTCTAGAAGTAAAATATGGAAGGTCACTTCTTAACTTTCTATCTTCCTGTCCATTTTGTACATGATTAGGATTAATAAGAGCCTGGATGGAAAGAACATTTGAACATAAGAGAGCAACATTTCTCAATCCTGGCTCTACCACAGAATCATTTGGGGAACTTGATTTTTAAAAAGTATAGATATACCTGGCCTAACAACTGAATCTAAATCTTGGGAATAGAAGGGTAGCCAAGTGTGGCCTAGACCTCAGCATTTTAAAGATTCCTTAGGTAAAAGGATTGACACTGGCGGAAAACTATGGGGGGACAGGGAGGGGAAGGGAGGTGGGATTAACAGTAGTCAATAACTGTCTGGGGACAGGGGGGCACACCTCATCAACTAGGGTACCTGCACAGTGCATATTTGTATACCTAACCCTTAACTGTACCCCACAATTTTAAAATAAAAAATGTTTAAAAAATAAATAAAAATAAAGAGTCCTTAGGTGACTTACTACATAGAGTTGAGAACTGATAGAGAATAACTAGCAAAAATATTAATTTACACGCCTGAAGAACAAATCAGGACATAGTGACAATTTTAGAACTGTCTCATTGCTAACCAACTTTCATATCTAAACCATATTTGGAAATCATTTCTAAATTTCAATGGTAGTCATTAACTCACTAATTATGTCAAACTGTGTAAGTTTTAGAAAAAGAAATAAAAAATCAATAGTTAAAGCTTTGGGGGTAAATGCCCATAAACTCATCTATATTCCATTAGTGTTCATTCACATTTTCTTTTAGCATTTTATTTCAAACTTTCTGGGGAGTAAAAATTATGTTAAAAATTAAAGGGATAAGAGCTGGGTACGATGACTCATGCCTGTAATCCCAGCACTTTGGGAGGCAGAGATGAGAGGATTCCCCGAGTTCAAGGGCTCGAGACCAGCCCTGGCAACTTGGCGAGACCTTGTCTCTACAATTTAAAAAAAAATTAGTTGAGCTTGGTGGTGCGGGTTTGTGGTTCCAGCTACATGGAAGGCTGAGGCGGAAGGACCATCTGAGCCCAGCAGGTGGAGGCTGTGGCGGCCGTGAGTGTGCCACTGCACTCTAGCCTGGGCAACAAAGTGAGACTCCTACTTAAGGACCAAAAAAAAAAAAGAAAAAGAAAGAAAACCACAAAACCCAGATTAAAATGAAACAGTAGACTCACTGTACTTTTGACTATGAGATATCATTGTACCCATATAGTTAAAGTTTAAAGTATGTAAGAAATACCTCTATATTGACATGAAGATTGAAGTTCTCAGTTGTCAATAAAAAATAGACTTTTCCATCACAGTAAAATGTTTCCATTACAAACACTAAAAAACTAAATTCTCTCCAGCTGCAATGTTTTGAGGATAGAGACCTTGAGTTCACAGTTACACTCTATGCCTCTTCCTCTCAAAGGCATTCACTAAGACACAGTAACTACCTGACCTTAACTTTTAATTAGGTTATAAGATAACTTAGAGTAATTAAACTAAAGCCCAGGCCGTGTATTTTACTGCTGGAACATCTATATTATTTATATGTCTGGGAACAATGAGATGAAGTACTATAGTTTTTAATGCCATATCTGACTAAAGTTAAATCACAGAAAAACTTTAAAAAGAACTGATCAGCCAATGCTCTTTAGTAACATAATGCCTACTATGCGGGAAACCTGAGTTAGCTTGATCTAAGAATAGTTAGCAAAGTCACAGGAACAGAAAAAAATCTAGAGCAATAATGCAATACTTATTGCAATAGATAATATATATGTAATATTTCAGAATTAAAAAGCTGTAAGTTCTTGAATTTTGGATACTCACTGATTAAAAATAAACAAATATACTCTACAAAATGATGTGATTTGTAATAAATCAAAAACCATTCATTTTGTTAATCTAAAAAGTAGTTGACATCACTTAATAGCAAAATGTAATATGCATTATAAAGGGCAGATGTGATTAAAAGAATCAAATAGTAGTTACTTGTATTTTTAATTGCGGCTATTTTATTTCATTTGCCATTCAAAAAAATTACCTAATTTTCACACGCAAAATGCTAAGCAACAAATCTTTCATTATCTTTAGATAAGAGATCCCTACTATGCAGTAGAATGAATATTATTTATTCGTAATTTTTGAAATTCCTTCCAGAATGAATTTCATGCTTTGAGAAAAGTTGATGTTTTTAAAAATGCCATAATTAATTTAAAATACATTTTAGAAGTTAATAGTCCAGGTATTAGATAATACTTTAATACTCTCAAAGCAGAAAAACTGTTACCACTAAGCCATTGTTTGGTTCTCTGGACACTTAAATAATTGATCACAATGGAATCTGAAAGAAACAACCAGAAGTCATTCTTTTACCTCATGTAAGGGAAGGGTGCCATCTTGTGTTCATAAGCTTTCAAAAATTCATTGGTCTCACAGTATTTTTTCTTTTTACATTGTAATTGACTCACATTTTGGAAGAACTAAAATTTTACTTACCTGCGCAGCAATTCCTATTCTACCTTCATTAAGACTCCCTATGGCGTACTTATAGCCATGTCCAATTTGTCCCAAGATATTGGCTTCTGGAACCTAAAAATACAAATGCGCACTTATTTTTCAATTTTTTCTGAAACAGAGTCTTGCTCTGTTGCCCAGGCTGGAGTGCTCACTGCAGTCTTAATCTCCTGGGCTCAGGCAATCCTCCCACCTCAGTCTTCCGAGTAAGCTGGAACTACAGGCATGTGCCACCAGGCCCAGCTAATGTTTTTTTTTTTTGTAGAGATGAGGTCTCACTATGTTGCCTAGGCTAATCTCAAACTCCTGGGCTAAAGTAATCCCCCTGCAGCTCCCCAGAGTACTGGGATTACAGGTGTGAGCTACCATGCCTGGCTTATTTTTAAATTTAATTTGACATAATGCACTTTATGTATTTTAAAATGCATTTAGACATTCAGTTTGTGTGATAGTCCTCTCACAGTACTTGCTGACTTTTCTGTCTCCCTCTACACTGTTTCCCCAGAGCTCTCTGAGGGAAAGGACTGACATCCTGTTGTTTGTTACTGCATTCTTCATCCTCATGCAATTTACTGAATGAATGAACCTAGAAAAAGAAAATCTCATACAATTCATCACTAACACGAATAAATAATATCCCCCCTAATTCTTATCTGTATGCTATAGTGTGAGATAACATATTAGGAACTACAAAAATATGCAAGTACTTGCAAAAACCAGAGTTAAAGTAAGCCTTTCTTCTGTTGAGACTATTTATCCTCATAAAAACCAACTGGGTGTGTGTGTGTGTGTGTGTGTGTTCACCCAAGAGAGGAGGAAGGAGGAGAAAAGAAACAGACTAAAATGTTTACATATAATTTTAAAAAACTAACGAGAACAAAAACGTATACTTAGCTTTATAATCTGGGCAGCTGATTATAAAGAGTAGAGAAGGGAGGCAGGGAAAGTAGGAGGAAGGAAAACAGCTGGGGCAAAGTCGTGAGGCCCAAAAGATGTCTCTGAAGACACCCTCCCACTCGCCCCCCACACCCCTGAGCGAAAAGATCAGGCCCTGCTATGTGCGGTGGAAGACCCATCACAGCCTGCCTTACCTACGGCAAGTTCTAAAGCACAAGCAGAAGCATTCCAGCAATCTCCTTCCTGTTCCTCGTTATTTAATAGACTCAACTTTAAACTGGTTGTTTTCTGCTCTCACTGAGCAACACTCCCATCTTGTGGCCTTTGGTGCACTGACACCAGACTTTCTTCTCTGAAGCCCTGTTTGGTTCACAAGTACCAAGTTTATAAAGCATAAATGGTTCAGACGTATGCAAGTTATACAACATAAATGGGATTAATTCTTGACATTTGTTCCAAAGTCCAGTGGCTGGCAGAAAAGTTTCCACTCTTGGCTTAAGCGCCTGTGAAAAGTACGTTTAGTCATGATTTAAGAGCACCGTTCAAGAGTTGCCATAAAATACTCTCCTGGGCATGCTTTACTGTCACTTAATATTTCGACACCTCTTTTGCACACCACCTATGCAAAGCTCATTTCATATCAGTCTTCTACTGATTATTCTGAGAGACTCACCTTGACATCTTCAAATGTTAACGGGCAGGTGGAAGAAGCTCTGATCCCCATTTTGTTTTCTGCCTTCCCTATGTGAAGGCCTGCCGCATCACGATCTACTAAGAAGCAGGTAATTCCTTTATAGCCCTAAAAAGAAGATTTAAAATGCTATCACCACTGGATTTATAAAAATCCCTTGTTTCTAAAGAGTTCAAAGTAAAAGGAAACTTTGAAATGGACTTTAGTAATAAATATGAATGGATTCAGGATTGCAACGTGTGTGTTAACAAACGGGAATGATAGAAAAACACGAGGTCCAAACTTGAGACCCTTATCGTTTCTTTCACTTTTTAAAAAACCATCATGGATATCAAAATTGTCGTTATGCTAAGTATATGATTATAGGAAGCCCATGTTTTGAGTTTAATTCTATTATGTACTTTAAGTTTTAACAATTTAATTCAATTATATATTATATTAGTGAAAAGATAAAGTGTATTTACCATTTTGCTACATTTTCCACCTGAATAAAATAGTCTCAAAAATAAATGTACTAAACAGGTACTTAAATTATTCATTATTAAATAGAAAATTAAAAATTCAACAAATTACAGACTGTATTCAACATCTTTTAAAAAAAGAAATATCTGTGATTTGAAAAAACAACAAAAAAACACAAGACAACCAAAAAACAAATTAAAGAGTAGCTCCCTAGATAATGTATTAAGATATATGTAATAAATGGTCCTCTAATAAATAGTTATCCCTCCATATCCATGGGGAATTGGTTCCAGGATCCCCTCAGATACCAAAATCTGAGGATCTTCAGGTCCCTTATGTAAAATGGCGTAGTATTTAAATACAACCTACGCACTTGTTCCTGTATATTTTAAATGCTCTCTAGATTATGTATCACTTCATTCATGTAGATTCGATGTAGTATTTGCTGCACGGCATTTGCTTTTTGGAACTTTGTGGAATTTTTTTTTTCCCGAATACCTTTCATCTGGAATTGGTTGCATCCATAGATGCAGAACCCATGGATATGGAGGGCCAACTTAATTGATAATTGTGTCAACAATTTATTTTAGGAGATTAATAAATAGATGGGTAAAAAGATGCCAGCTCGAGTCCAATATCTTTAATACTGAGAAGGAAGACTTTAAAAATAAATTTTTAAAAGGAAATGAAAGGAGGAAAAGATAAAGAGAAAAGATGAGGGGAGAAAGGAAATAAATTTTGTTTTCGAACTTACAATGGAAAAGTCTACATTTGCCATCACCAGGAAGAGCCCTGCATACTCGGCACTGGTGATCCACATCTTTGATCCATTGATGACATAATAGTCTCCCTTTTTATCAGCTCTGGTCTTCAAAGCAAATGAGTCACTACCTGCTCCAGCCTCTGAAAGGCAGAAACTTCCTATCTGCACATGTAAGAAAAAACTACAAATTAATAACTGTATTTATACTCTATATAACAAATACTCATGGCAAAATGGACATTTGTAAATCAAGTCTTTAGCTTTTTTAAAAAGGCTGTACTTATCAAAATAGTAATGGTAGTCTGGCAGTATTATTTTTCAAAATATACCCTACTTGTCTAAGACAAATTTAAAGACTTAAGAAAACACACTTAAGTTTATCTAAATTGATTCTAATTTACATTCAATGTAAATTAAACCATCAACAAAAGTACTGGAAAATATAACTGGGACAAAAAGAAATCATTTTATTGTCTGATGATTATTTTCTAGGTTTCCAAGTGGAAACAAGAGGTATATTTTTCTAGTAGCATTACTTTATTGAGTGTTATTTGATTAATTAATGGTGCTACATTGTGGTCTTGGATAGTAAAGTCAGCATTGCAGCTACTTTTCTACTGAAAATATTAGAAACTTAGAAAAGACCAGATCCATTTCAACAATTTGTTTCAACTCACCTTTTCTGTAGCCAGCTGGGGCAAATAGGTGACCTTTTGTTCTTCTGTTCCATGTTTGCTAATCAGTTTGTTAGTTATTGTGTTCTGAACATCACACATGACAGCCACAGATGCATCAACTTTGGCTAATTCCTCTATTGCTAGGACAGAGGAAAAAAATGAAGCTCCTGTTCCTCCGTATTTTGTGTCAATTTCAATACCCATCAACTAAAGAAAAAACAAGGTGACATAGATTAAGAAAGCTATTTTAAACTTTTCTTAAGAAATTTCTTGTAAGAATAAGTTAAAAAATAAATGGTAACCATATTTGTTCTTGATTTTAAAATTCTGCATGTATACTTTATTTTAATTTGGTATGGAAATTTTGCTATAAGCAACCAAAAAAAAAACAAAAACAAAAACAAAAAACAACAACACTATAACAGAAACTATATATATTTGAGGAGGATGAAATTGCATAGTATGTCTTTCCTTTTGGAATCCAAAAGTCAAAAATAAGTGAGGTAAAATGCTTTGAAGGGTAACTGAATGGAATGAGAAAATATCTTGTATCAAATACATTCTGATGACCTTTCTTGCTAAGAACTGTCGTTGCCTGCTTAAAGACTATGAGTGGTGTTTTGGACAGATTTCAGTATAATAAGAAAACAGAAGAAAATAACCTACCACTCAATGGGAGTGTTTACAGTTTTATTTGGCATAATCTCTTCTAGTCAGGCTCCTCTACCATGACTTTTTTAGCCAAGATACTAATTGAATGAGCATTTCTTTTGGGTCTCTTCAGTAAATGTAGGGTGGTTAGCAGACAACAATTGGTAGTGTTTGCTTGGGCCACACTAGACAAAGCACAGTGGTTGGTAAACACGACCGATGCTGGTCAAGGCTTTCCAACAGCCCCATTTGGTCACTACCCTTGGTACTGGAACAAGAAACTCCCGCAATGCTCTCAATTTCAGAAAGATAATGTGCGCATGTATAATTTGAGACCCACAGCTATTAACAGATAAAGGATAATGCTCCCAGTCTTTCTAGGCATTCTTGGAGTCACACTGTGCTGCAGTCAGGGCTGTGACTATTATGTTTTGGGCTATGATATGAACCACAAAAGGAGACAGACAATTGAGACTGTAAGAGACCCAGAAATGATGCCCTACCAGAAGCACTGAAGGATCTGGGTGTGCTTGAGGACTAAGAAAGGCACACTGACTACTCATGATAATGTCTTAAACAGATGTCAGAGACACTGCTTCTCTAAAAAAGTCACGAATTTCTCCCAAAATGAAAATAACATTTTTGCTAGCGATTATGGTAGGTGACCAAACAGCTGGACAAGAGAAGTGAGGAGGCAGTTGAGGCTGCATCGAAGCAAAATAAGTTTTTGGAGATGCACAGTAGGGCATATGCAACGGATCAGTCTGCAGGCAGCTCCGGCTGCAAGAACTAGCACTTCAGGAGAGAAATTTCACACTGTGAAACCATAAGACTTCCCAGAGACCCCTAGAGGGTCTGCAAGCAAAGGAAAGAAGACTTGGCTGAGAAGTGGACTCTCAGAGTCTATCTGTTCTACGCATGGGGCTTCTGTTGGACCCACTATGACTCTGCAGAAGATTCTGTTTTCCCAAGAGTTTCACTGCTAAAAGAAAGTTGGAAAAAGCACACCATACATGGCATAAAAAAGCTGGTTGCTTTAAGAGGAAGAAATAAAACTATCTAGCTACGTGGCAAAGGTTCTTTTTCAAATGGAATGGCAGACAAGAGTTAGGGATGTCCTTAGTATTCAAAATAAAGAAATATTACTTCATATATATGGATAACAGAGAAATTATGAGCGAATGCAGTGATTTTTAAAACATTCTTCCAGGAACCACCCCCCCAACCTGCTAGCCCATGTTAGAAGCCTCTCCCCTCACCCACAACTAGAGCAATTCTTTTATTTTTATATATGTTGTACTTCCATTAAAGAGCTATGTGACTTAAAAACTTGGAAATCTGTTGCCCTGATTAATGTATGTTGGAATGCACATATCACCTTTGTTTTAAGTTTACCACCTATACAGGGATTCAGGTAGAATACGTACTATGCTATGAAGTTTTACTATCTAAAGTAGGGTTTCTTAAATTATGGATTAGGCTGGATGATTCTTTGTTGTGGCAGCTGTCTGTGCACTATAAGATGTTTGCAGCACCCTTTGCCTCTATTTCACTAGATGCCAGTAGCATGCCCCAGTTTTGAGAACCAAGAAAGTCTCCAGACATTGTCAAATGTCTCCCGGAAGGCAAAATTTCTTCTGGTCAAGAACCACTGGTCTAAAGAAATAAATCACTGTCTCACTTCTGAACTTTTCCTTAAAAAGCATAGTATTTCTAATTTAATATGTTAATTCCATTTTAAAAAAATCTTTCCGTACATAAATATTAACTAGGATCTCAATCTAAAAAAAATAGATAATTCTGGCTAGGAAATGAAGAGTTCATTATGCTATTATTACAATCCCTAAATTTAAAAATATGCATACATTTTAATACTGAAATGTGTTTATAAAAGTTTGAAATTGGAAGAATTATAAAATATACCCCTTGTTGAAATAATCCTTGTATTACAGACTTTTCCATTTTCGAATTTTCATCCATTGTTGAAACCAAAGGAGCAATGTGATCCTCTGCAAATTTTTTAACTGTAGGAAAAATAATTACTGATAAGTCAATGTTCAATTGACAGTCATATTAATAATGATTATAATAGTTCACTAACAGTTTGTTGACAAAATCTTACTTTTTAACCAATAAGTTAAAATATATACAGGTGCTCTTTTTGTTCTTTTAAATACAATTTTTGGAGTACTTATTTATTTATTGGAGTAGGAGTCTCACTCTGTTGTCCAGGCTGGAGTGCACTGGCAAGCTCATAGTTAGCCCAGCCTCGACCTGCTGGACTCAGGTGACCCTTCCATCTTAGCCTTCCAAATAGCTGGAACCACAGGCACATGCTATCATACCTGGCTAATTTTTTTGGATTTATTGTAGAGATGAGGTCTCACCAAGTTGCCCAGGCAGTCTTGAATCCCTGGGCTCAGGCAATCCTCTCACCTCTGTCTCCCAAAATGCTAGGATTACAGGCATAAGAAAATGCACCTGTAGTTTTTTTTAAAGTTTTTTTAAAACACAGAAAGGTAGAATTCCCAACCTCTTTTGCAACCCTTTGATGATATTAAAAAATAAATAATACATGTATATGGTACAAAAACATAAATAATACAGAAAGCACAAAATGAAAGCTATGCTCTCTGCCCCAGTTTTCTAGTCCCTCTACCCAAAGGTAACTAATTTTAAGTTTACTATGTATTCTATTCTAATAACTTTTCTTTGAAAACCATCTATATTCATCTATATAGACATATACCTTATACACAAACACACACACATACACACACACACACATACACACACACACACACACACACACGCTATACAAAGAAACCATAAGATACATTCAACTATTCCTGGCTTTCCTCCTTTGATGTCAGCACATCCATCTAACTTGGTCCTTGTAATAGCTGCATGGTCATAAAGAACAGGGTTTTTCCATCTTGCCACTACTGACATTTTAGGGCAGGCAAGTCTTTGTGGTGGAGGATGTCCTGCACACTGTAAGATATTTAGCAGCATCCCTGGCCTCTACCCACTAGATATCTGTAGTTTCCCTCACTCCTAAATTGTAGCAATCAAAAATATCTCTAGATATTGCTAAATGTCCCCCCAGGGCAAAACTGCCCTCAGTTGAAAACCACTGTTTCAGATCATTACAGTTTCACTTTTTATGCATCTGGAATTCCTTTTGATGAAAATACCTTCTTAGCTTTACTACAATCATAATACCAAGTGCCATGCAGGGGTAAAGAAAGCAACCAGGTTGAACTGAGAGTTCAGTGCATATTGGGCTGGCTCTAGCACTCTTCCGTTTCTGCATAAGTGGGTCCCTCTATCTAGAATGTCTCCCATTTACTTGTCCAACTGGCCGGCTGCCCTTCATCCTTCAAGGTGCAGCTCAAGCACTGCATTCTGGGAAGCCTTTCCTGGCTTCCCCATCCACTTCTGCCGCTCCTAGCACATTGTAGGCATATTCAGCTTTGCCTCCCGAAGACCTCCATGATGTTTACCGTGTTGTTCTGAAAATATTTCTCTTGACTGTCATTGTCGCTAGACTCTGAGCTCCTTAAAGGTAGTAATTTTTTTCTTGCCCATCTTTGTTGCTTCTGTGCCTAGCCAAGGTAGGTACTAAATAAGTACATATGAGTGCCTAAAGACAGAAAACCAAGGTACTCTAAGCAAATTGCTTTAATTTATGTTAAGTATTTGACCACTTATCCTATTTTTTCCTCATCTACCTCAACCTCACTTCCCTCAGAGACCATTTCTAAAAGTTGAGGGAGCAAAGGGAAAGAAATTTACTTATTATGGTAGGCAGATTTCTAAGATGACCCCAAGAGTCCCAGCCCCTGGTATACACATGTCCTTGCTCATTCAATAAAACACAAATCTAAGTGCTGCTATGGAGGAATTTTACAAATATAATTAAGGTCCCAAATCAGCTAGCTGACCTTAAAACAGAGAGATGATAGTTGGTGGGCCTGACTTAATCAGGTGAGCACTTCAAAAAGATGGGGGTTTTTTCTGGTGAAACAGGTTTTAAGTATGAGAGGAATTTGATGCAAGGGAGAGTTACTGGTTTTGAAGATGGAGGGAGCCATGTGGCAAGGGATTAGAGGTTCCAGAGAGAGCTTAGAGCAACCTTTGGCTGACAGTCAACTGGGAAACAGGGTCTCAGCCCTACAACTGCAAGGAACTGAGTCCTAACACAACCATGTGAGACAGAAGGACTCTGAGGTCCAGGTGAAAACGAAGCCCAACTGACCCCTAATGTCAGCCTTCTGACACCTTGAGCCAGAACTCTCCATGCCTGGACTTCTGACCTGCAAGAGTGTTACCTACTAAGTAGGTGTTGCTTTATTTAACATTACCTTGTAGTATGACACAGCAATAGAAAACAAATACAGTTATCATCTATATTCTTCAAGAACAACATTTTGATATGATGCTACAGATTTTTAAGTATATCATACCTTTACATATCTATCTATCTAAATAAATGAATTTAACAGCTTTACGGTTTAGTGACATTCAGCTTCTACTTCTCTTTTTAGGCTCCCTGTGTCAACCACAGGCATCTAACAAATAAAGGTAAATAAAATATTAAAATCCTTATCTGAAAAAAAAAAGTGGAACATATATATACTTCTAACTATGCAAGACTATATAACTGGTAGCAAGATGACTTCTGGCAAGAACTGGGGAACCAAAGAACAGGGAGAAACTTTACTTTTAATCATGTAGCCTTTTATTCTGTTGTTGCTGTTTTAATTTTGGATATGCATTACCTTTTTTCAAAAAGGAATTTTTTTAAGTCAAAAGCTCCTTTCACAAACTTAGATGAACGTGTCTTCCAATTGCATCGTATGTAATTCCACACTGTAGTCCCAACTCATGACCAGAGAAATAAGGTGAAGCTGAGAATATACTTACCTGAACTCTTTATCATCATTTCCTCTTCTGTAAGTGTTTGCAGTGGGGCAAAGAGTAGTCCATTACTTGTTACATCGAGTAGAGCTTCTGAATGGGAAGACTTTAGGACTCGAGGAGGAATTTTCCAAGAAGACAGGCAAGTCAGGAAATTTCTTCTTAGCTATAGGAACAGCCCCCATTGAATAGGGAACATATACACACACAAAAGAAAGGTATTTGAATATCAGATTGTTTGAGAATAACTTTGTAACCCATTCTAACATTTCATATCACCAAAATAAGGGTGCTTAACCCAGTGTATTTTTAAATTCATCGTCTTTTGAACATAACACAAATTAGTCTGTTAACATTATATGATACTTCCTTTATCCAGCAATGAGCAGTTCTAAATAAACAATTTCCTAGATAACTAACTTTTTTCAATCAAGGAAACAGAACTTTCTACATGGGATTCATTCTCCAATTGATGCCTCACTGACTTCTCAGAGAGGGAAACTGGAGTTACAACACTGCTGGTGTCTAAGCTGACTGCTGTTGAAAGCATTCTCTTATGAGGGTCCAGAGCTACCTGCCCTGAATGGTCTTGGGCAGCTGTGTTTTTGCAATTCTTATGGCTAATTTTGTTTCTTCAGTCTCTCATTAGTAAAAGAGAGTACAGCATAAGGGCTAAGAAAACAGGCTCTGGAGTCTGAAAGAATGAGTTTCAAATCCTAGCGTCTGATATTTATTTTGAGTTGAGGTCTCACTCTGTTGCCTAGGCTGGAGTGCAGTGGCACGATGACAGCACACTGCAGCCTCAGCCTCGTCGGTTCAAGGGATCCTCTCATCTCAGCCTCTTGAGTAGCTGGGACTATAGAAGCACGCCACTGTGACTGGTTATTTTTTTATTTTTATAGAGTCAAGGTGTCGCTATTTTGCCCAGGTTGGTCTCGAACTCCTGGGCTCAAGTGATTCGCCCACCTCGTTCTCCCAAAGTGCTGGAATTACAGGTGTGAGTCACCGTGCCAAGAAACTTAAGAAGGCAGTAGATCTTACATTAATATCTATTTTTCCCACCAACACAGCTATGAGCTTCTTAGTTACAATACTGCTACCGACAAAATATATGACCGTTCAACACATAGCAATGATTTTAGATTCACAGACAACAGAGGCAAATGTACTTTAGAGAACATGAAATGGTATACAATTACAGAGTGAGATTATTAAAGATGCTCATCATAAAATACAGCAACTATATGCTAAGTGACTGGTATCCATTTTTAACCAAAGCACTGAGAGATACTACCTACCCCTTGTGGCAGAAAAACATTTTCATTTAATATAACAGTCTTTAATAAAGAAAACTTGTCCTTTCCTTGCCTTAAACTGCACAGACTGAGGTTTCAGTGTTGATTTTCTAATGTCTCCTGGCCTTCAATGTTGACCTCAGCCTTTGCAGCTGTGGTGTCCACTCCATCAAAATGATTTTCCACAGTTATAACCCATTGTACCACATCATCACATTTTTTTTGTATAGAGCAGCAATTGCTACTTGAATGGAATAATGGTTATTTATGCCATGCCAAATACTTCTCAGAGCTTGAGTCGGCTCTCTTGCCTACTCAACTGACCAGATTTCTGTTGCACTGGGAAGTGCTGATGACCAAACCTGGGCTTCTGTAGATAGAACAATAAAATCCATGAACTTGGATGGGGGAAAATCACATCGTTATTTCATTAGACTCTAACTGTAATACAGCATTTCCTTCAGCTATGAATGTAGGCAACAAGTTACAGTAGTATTAGCACTATCTGTGACACTGTCATAAAAATAAATTATAGATTTTTTATATCACATTAAGTTGACACAAATATCTTTAGGAGTATTATTTGTGCTCTCCACTACTTTAAGTTTATAGCAGTTATTAGAACTGCTGTCAGATCTTATTAAGAAACATATTATATAACAATTTAAAAAATATTTTATTTATTTTTGAATCAGTCTCACTCTGTTGCCCATGCTGGAGTACAGTGACATGATCATGGCTCACTATAGTCTTGACCTCCTGGGCTCAGACGAGCCTTCTGCCTCAGTCTTGCGAGTAGCTGGGACTACAGGCACACATCACCATGCCTGGCTAATTTTTAAAAATTTTTTGTAGAAACAAAGTTTCACTATGCTGCCCAGGCTAGTTTTGAACACTTGGCCTCAAGTAATAACCCCACATTGGCCTCCCAGTGTGCTGGAATTATAGGAGTGAGCCACTGCACCAGGCCTAAGAAATATTTTTATAATTTTTATTTTAATTGATTTCCTTTGTAATCCTATATATTTTATTTTTTGCATTTTTAAACATTTTTAGAAAAGGTCTGCAAACTTTACTACATTGCTGTTTACTCTTCACTCCTGGAACAAAAAAGGTTAAGAACCTCTGACTGGGGAATGTTTTGGTAGTTTCTTTTGCAAAACTCATTAAGTTTAGCCACTGTGTTAGTCCCAACCCTTTCTCCATTATGCTATAGTATGAGGAAATATTGCTCCAAGCATTTTTAAAGTACTTCAAATCTAGAAGCGTTTATAATATTTGAAAAGCAAAGAAAGACGTACATGAAAAGTCACAGAAAATACCCTGCTATAACAAGTGTGCTTCACTTTAAGTCCCTAGTCATTGGTTCCCACCCAACGTGCCCTCCTTTCTGAGATAGATTCAGAGGTACATCTGTGATCCAGTCTGCTGTCGACACAGGTGTCAGCATAGAGCACAGCACAAAGCTCCCTTAGCTCAACTTCTTAGGAGATTCCCTTCATTTTTCCTGAAATATGGACAGCTTCACTTTCCTCAAAGTACGTTACTTTGCCCCTGAAGCTTTTGAGTGGAAACTTTCTTCTCTCACGATCTACCTTTTTAGAAGTGAGGAGATATGGCCGTTAACTCGTTACTCCTCAGCAAAACCTCAAGAACACTACACCTCACTCCTTTTGTGGGAGGAACAGGGAGGAAACTGAAGAAGAAAGGAGGCCATTTCCTTTGAGGCTTAGGTCAGCTATCAATCACTCCCTCTGCCCTTCTTCATGGCCAGCTTTTTTTCTCCCCTCTGGCCAATTTCCTTTCATTAAGGGAACCCAGTTTACAATATCCTCTCCACTCCACACCTGCCAGTATCCAAAGAGTGTGCTGAGTCCATGAGACCGCTTATGCAACAGTTTGGCCTTGAACTCTTCATCTCCAGTGACTTTTCCCACTGCTGCCCCTCGGAGTCATCTCTCATAACTGCTGTCTCCTCAAGTCTCTATTTCAGACCACAGTTTTCCAGCTTGCCCGCTAAACTATACCACTGACTTATAGAACAGTTTTCTGTCCCTTCACACATCAAATATCTCTGTCTCCAACAAAGAGTCTTTCCTGCTTTGTTTACCCTCATCACCCAGTTTGGGTTTCAGGGTTGATGTTTCATTCATTTCACAATACCCTACATTCACTCCCACAGACTCCTTATCTCCACCTCTTCTTTAACTTTTTATATTGAGATGTCAGCCTTACAGAAAAGTAACTGAGTTCTTGGATACCCTTCACCCAGTTTCCCTAATCATCAGCACCTAATCCAACGATCTTCAATTTTCACTCTGACCTCGCACAGTCAGGAGACATACACAGAAGGAGCCTCATCCACCACTATGCATTCATGGCTCCAATCTCAACTTAGTGCTCAAGATTACCTGGCACTTGAGTTTCTGTAGTCAGTCCCTTTTCCATTCTCAAATGATTACCTCAAATCCCACACTCTCCTCAAAGCTCCACCCCTCACTGCCAGCTTATGACCTCTCCTTCTGTTAAAGATAAAATAAATGCCAACAAATGAGAAACACCTCAGTTTTTTTACCGCCAAATCCTTAAATCATCCTGCATCTGCACCCACCTTTTCCTTCTCCCTTCTTCCTAAAACTTAAATAATGCCATGACCCGCCTTTTAGGAAAAGTCAGTCCCTTGACCTCTTCTCTGATCCCATCCCTCCTACCTTCTCAAGATCCTTAGCCATCACTTTTGTCCTCTCATGTTTTTTACCATCTCTCCCTCAAACTCCTCCTCGACATGAAAATCCTGCTCTAATTCTTAGCATGTTAACCATTGTGGACCTTGCGTCCACCTCCAGCTACTACCCTTTCTCCTCCGCTACACAGCCAAACGGTGCCAAAAGTAGCCTTACTTGCTGTCTCTACCTCCTTCCCCAATTCCATTCACTCTTCAACCCACCCTAAGATGGCTCCCCGCCACAGCAGAATCGTTCTCAATGAGGTCACAAATGTCTCCATGCTTTTCAGGCTTCAACTAATTTACCCTCAGCAGATTCAGCTCCACTGAGCAAATCCTCCTTCTTCCAAATACTCTTATCTCTGATTCACTCTGGACTTCACTCTGCCCTTGTTTTCCTCCCATTCTTTCCAGCTCCAATCTTTTCTCAGTTCCCTGTAATTTCTCCCTCACTACTTGACCTGTAAGGGTTGGGGAAGTTGGGGACAGGAGGGGGGGCGGGCAGAGAGGGAAGAGAAACTCTATAATTTGTGGGTTGAATGATTAAATCGCTTTTGTGATCACTTTGGACAATTCATTGGTAGTAAAGATAAAGATGTTTGGGCGCAGTGGCTCGTACCTGTAACCCCAGTACTCTGGGAGGCCAAGGAGAGAGAACTGTCTGAGCCTAGGAGTTGAGACCAGCCTGGGCAACATGGTGAGACCTCATCTCTACAAAAATAAAAAAATTAGCTGGGTGTAGTGGTGTGCATCTGAAATGCCAGCTACTTGAAAAGTTGAGACAGAAGGATCGCCTGAGCCCAGCAGGTTGAGGCGGTGGTAGTTGTGACTGTGAGGGTCACCATACTCGTCTGGGTGACAGAGTGAGACTCTGCACATACAAAACAAACAGACAAAAAAGATAAAGACATACGCTACGGCTTGGATGTGTCCACTCCAAAATTCAGGTGTTGAAACTTAATATGATAATGAGAGGGGGGCCTTTAAGAGGTGATTAACCCAGGAGGGCTCCTCCTTCACGAATGAGATTTAAGGCCTTTACAAAAGAGGCTTCATTCAGCACGAGGCTTGCTTGCTCTTATGGTCCACCAAGTGAGGATGTACCAAGAAAGCCCTTGTCACACAACTGAATTTGCTGGTGCCTTGATCTCGGAATTCCTCGACCTCCAGAACTGTGAGACATCAATTTCTTTTCTTTCTAAGTTACTCAGTTATGGTATTCTGTTATAGCAGCACAAAACGAACAAAGGCAACATATTTACATTAAGGCCCTGCAATTTCACTTTAGTTCATATGCACAAGTAGACACAGGCAAAGGATGCAGTGATGTTTATAAAGGTTAAAAAACTAAAAATCCAATTCTCTCTCAGCAAAGGAATGCATACATTGTGGTACAGTGATTCAACAGAATATTTTACAGTAGTTAAAGGGAACTAGGGAGTTACATGTATCAACATGAAAATGTATCAAATCTTGAAAATGTAGTATAGAGCAAAAAAAAAAAAGCACTTTGCAAGAGGATTTGTTTGGAATGACAGCATTTATGCACACTTTAAAACACACAAAATGATAGTACATAATACACAAAGATGTAGTAAATTTTAAAAAAATTAACAGGAAGCATACACATTGGTTTCAGGATTGTGGTTACATCTGAGAAGAGAGTGGATGTGTGGGTTTGTATCGGCATTATTTTATTTCTTAAAAAAAAAAAAATCTGTAGTACTGCTTCTCTTGACGAGTTTTTAAAACAAATCTGTACCAAAAGTGAGTTGTGTGTATAAGGGTGCCAGGTGTATTTGTTCTTATACTTTTATTAGAAATATTTAATAATAAAAAATTTTAATTTTAAGATTTTAAAAAGTGTGTGCAATTGCCAGAACCATGTAGGCTTTGGGATTTCAAAGTAGGCTTGCCTTTAAGAGGCTAGAAGTAGGTTTCATATAATGTGCTTAGCATGATACTACAGAACAATTTTTAGGATTTTTAAAAAACCCTAGCTGCCAAATATAGTTATATATAATCAAACTAAAGAAACATAATGTTATTCTGGTAACATGAACCAACTACTCTACTAGCCCCTGAGATTTACTTTAAAAAAATTTTTTTTCTTTTTGAGTCAGAGTCTTACTCTGTCACCCAGGCTACAGTGCAGTGGCATGCTCACGGCCACCATAGTCTCCTCAGGTGACCCTTCCATCTCAGCCTTCCAAGTAGCTGCAACCACAGGCGTGTACTACCACGCCCAGCTAATTTTTTAATTGTAGAGACAAGGTCTCCCCAAATCAGCCCAGGCTGATCTCGAACCCCAGGGCTCAGGCATCCCAAAGTACTGGGATTACAGGCGTGCGCCACCGTGCCAGGCCGATTTACCACTCTTGATAGCACACCCATATGGCTTGGGGAATTTAAGCACTATCTTATCCCCACCATTTGAGATTATGACTCATTAGACTCAGGCCTGGGTTTCCTTATTTGTAAAAAGCTCCCCCAGGTGATTCTAATGTGCTGCCTTGGCTGGAATTGTAACCAAGAATCCTGCTTTGAGACATTTTTAAAATCACTCACCCCTTTTTAAACTTTATTCTCTTTCTCCTCCTTTGTTCTCTCCTCCCCCATCCTCTAATGAATGCTTATCTGATTATATGCTTAAGAATTCCAGGGGCTAATCTTAAAACAGACCAGAAATGGAGTCCTGATTTTGGGACCCTCCTGCTTGGGGAGAGTCATGAGACAGTTAATCCATACCTGACTGCAGCACCAACCAGACCTCCAGGACAACCACCCAAGATAAGCCATCAAAACAAGACATGCACACCTGCCCCCTGTGCCATTCCTGCATGTTTCCCATTATCAAGTTTCCCTTTAAGAATCCTTCTAAGCAACCTGAAAATTCGAGGTGGTCTTTTTGTGATGTTAGTCGGCCATCTCTTCAGGTTGCTGGCTCTTGAATAAAATCTATTTTTCCTTCCTCCAACTCTGATCTCCCCACTTTGGCTCTTTGGTGATGAGCGGCTTGGGTCCACTTACAATTTTAGAGGAGTGGTGCTCATCTAGGATATGTCTAAATAGCTTAGCCCACCTGGTTTCTAATGGATGGAGCAGCTGTGTGCCAGGGCTTACCCATTTGTGCTACCAGGCAGGGTGGCAGCTCCTCACTGGCACCAGCTGCTTGTGGCTAGCTGACCTTACGACCAGTCTAGGGACTTCCCAACAGCTGCTGAGAGCCCTTTCTCAAGGACATTTCTTTATCTTCTCTTCATATCGTCAGCTGCCTGCAACACATTGTTGGTACAAGGAATTATTTGGGGGAGTCTATGGACTTCAAAGGCTGGGTAAGTCAGACCAGTGTATATGTTGGGAATCTTCTATTTCTGCAGTCTGGGACTTTTATGCCGTTCAGGCTTTTATGCCACTTGGACCCAGCACAGGTCATTTTTTAGTACCTATTGGTTTGAGATCAGGTTCACTAAGAATCTTCCTAGCCTCTCCATTCATGGGAATTTGCTTAAGAGTGCTCCATTTACTTGTAAACTTGTGTTGTGTGTTTATAAATGCTTTACATGTATATTGCTTCAACTGGAATAGATGTTAATTTGGTTCTCCCGATACAGCCCATTGGGCTGTATAAGGGGTGACCCAAAATAACAAAATTACTTTTTGGAGGGTGAGCCCCTTGGAGTATAGGCTTCCCCTGCTAGATTAGTGTTCCGGGACCCCATTGGCATCAGTGTACCAGTTAACGTTGTTAGAGGCTGCATTTGGATTCAGTGAATTTTTTTTTGAGATTCTTTCAATGCATTTGTCCATTTCATGATGGGTGGTTTATGAGCCCACACTGCGCTGAATGTTCAGCAGTTTTGATCCAATGGCATGACACCCTTGCCCCACGCTTCCTATTCATCTGATCTCAACCCAGGAGAGGTTTTTTTGTTTCCCTGGATGAAAAAGTCCTCAAAGGGAAACATTTTTGCCGATGTGGAAGAGGTGAAACAAAAAACAGCAGAAGCACTAAAAGGCATCAAAATTGATGACTTTCAAAAGTGTTTTGAGCAGTGGAAAAAGTGTCTCCATAGGTGTATTACATCAAATGGAGAGTACTTTGAAGGTGACTGAAACATAAACATGTAAGAATACATCATTTTTAATAAATAAATTCTGGTGGGTTTTTTTTTTTTGGTCCTCTCCTATCTTGCAAAATTAGGAGGCTTTTGCCTGTGATCCCATAAAATGTAAAAGGATTTTCTTCTATAACATGGAGAAGCAAGTAGGGGCACCAGAGCTGTCTGTTCTTCTGGAAGTCATAGAGAGGGAAACACAGAAATCTGGCAAGCCTGCAAAAGGGTAAGAATTTCTTCCAGTCAGATTCCTGGTTTCTCGCTCTCGCGTGCTCTCGCGTGCGCCTCTCTCTCTCTCTCTCTCTCTCTGCCTCTGGTTGAACTGATGGCAAAAATTCCTTTTTCTGTCTGAATTTAAGACCTATGAGAGAAAAAATTTCATGTGACATAACGCCATGGTTAGCCTTAAGAATTCTTTTTGATTAAATTTAAATGCAAAGCTTAACCTAAAACAAAGTTAAAACCCTTCGTGCACTCAAAACTGCCTGCTCTAGATTTCTTTTGGGGAGAGAAGCAATAGACCACCTTGCTCTGTAGCTAAAGGTCTACTCCCTCACCCTAGTAGGCTAGGTTCTATTCCTGTCTGGGGAACGAGTCCTTTCTAGTTTGCTGTTTGTATGAGTCTTGCAATTTCTGTCTGTGGGCACATGTAGAGTTTTCTTTTTTGGTCTTTTGTATATAGGCAATCAGCCAAGAAGCTAAGACCCTAGGAAATATGACTGAATAAAAATGTGAGTTGCATTTCGTTTACGGCTAGCAGTTTCCCCTTCTCTGAGATGTCTATGGGGTGATTCTGGTCTTGTAAAAACTGCTTGCCACCCCTTTTAGAGGTGTGTCAGTGTAAAAAGTTTAAATGCCAGAAAATACCAGCTGCTTGTCCCATCTAAAATCTGGTAATGAGAACTGAAAGGACATTTTTTGAACTCCATGGTTAAAAGTCAGCTTAATTAGGCGTGGTATGGTGGCTCATGTCTGTAATCCCAGCACTTTGGGAGGCCAAGGCTGGAGGATTACTTGAGCCCAGGGTTTTGAGACCAGCCTGGGCAACACAGTGAGACTGGTCTCTAACAAGTAAAATAATAATAACAAAATAAATAAACGCTTTTTAAAAAAGCCATCTTAATTAATAGTTAACATCCAAGTTATATATGTATTTAAAAGTTCTTTATGCTTTTTCTCTTTAAGGATCCTGTTTTTGGGAATTTTTTTTTAGTCAACTAAAATCTTTTTTAAAAAAGAATATTCACTTCTTCTTAAAAAGTGTTCTTTCTGCTCTACTCCTCCTTCCTCTTTGCCATCTTCAGTTCAGGTCTAAAGCTCTGTTCTCTTTTGCATTGTGCCACCTAATCTCTGGTTCTTGGAGGTACCAGAAAATGCTTTGTATTGTAGGGAAAAAAACAACCTCAGTATATCAAATAAGTACACTTTTAAAGATGACAGTTGCTTACAGAACATGATTATGTTGTTTTTTTTCAAAAGCTTGGATAAGAAAAGCTGGTTTAAGTCCTAAAGACCTCATGCTTTATAGGCTTTACCTTCCTTAAAGTGCCTTACCCTAAAGCTGACAATCTAATTAAGAAACAAGCTAAGCTGAAAAGGCCAAAACACAACCTTCTGGCACATGGCCCGTTATTGTAAAATCCTTTTGTAAAAGAAACTTACATCTTTAAGAAAATCTCCATTTGTAAGAGCATCTCTATCTTTGTACCCACACCACTAAGAACTTTAACTGTGGGACAGACAATGGTTTTAAAGTTCATATAACAGGGACTATAATATAATATAATATAATATAATATAATATAATATAATATAATATATAGTAAAGTTCATATAACAGGCCTATAATCCCAGGGAGGCCAAGGTGAGAGGATTGCCTGAGGCCACAGGTTTGAGACCAGCCTGGGCAACCGCAAGACCTCATCTCTACAATAAATCAAAAAATTAGCTGGCTTGTGCCTGTAGTTCCAGGCACCTGGAAGGCTGTGGTGGCTGTGGGCGTGCTATTGCATTCCAGCCTGGGAGACAGAGTGAGACTCCAACTAAAAAAAAAAAAAAAGTTTATATAACAAATCTTATCTTTGTTTAGATGTAAAGTCTGTGCCTTTGCCTCTGAGAATGTAAATTTCCTACCTTGTTTCACCTGAAACTTATCTTTGGAGGTGCAATTTGGAGTTGCTTCTCTATTTAGGGCATGGGACAAGTATTCAAGAGACTGATAGTCTAAAGTGGTAGAAAAACTTTAAAAACCAGCACACAAAAAAACTTACAAACCTTTAAGTTCTGCCTCTGTCTGTGTGTCTCTATGTCTGTGTATTTATGTATGTCATGTATATATGGTTTCACTACCAATATATAAAAGAGCTCTAATTAATTGGCTAAAAGAAAAATAAACAGTTAAATCAACTGTTTTATCAACAACAACAAAAAACCCCAGAAACTTTAACTCAAATGTCTTTTAGTTCACATGACTTTAAGAATTCTTAAGTAAAGACAGTTTTAGAAGTATTGGCAAAACAAAACAGAAACCTCTTCAAAATGTAGACAGTTTGTATAAGTCTACTGGTGAGATACTACCTTTGCTATATGTTTTAAGGTCATAAGCTGCTTCTGTGATATTCTAGGCTCTAAACAGGTTAAGGTCTGAGGACACGTGAAATACTCCCAGACCCAGAACCTCTTTAGCTCTGCTGGAAAAAGTCAAACATTATTCATAGGTCTGTTCTTTGAAGCCTAGTACTTCTACTGGAAGGATGAAATACTGAGTATTCTGTGTGGGAACGAATCACTTCCACCTAATTATCCACACCTTACAACTAAAACTGTAATTTAGCAATTTATAAAGGGTTTTAAACAGATTTGCCTGTTCATAATTAGAAATAAGTAGGAACAGATCACTTCACAGCCACATAGTCTGTTCCCTATAAAGGGTTTTACATCAGACTGTTAAAGAAATAATCCAAATTTCATATGTTTCGCCTATTAAAAAAGAACTTTTGAGTTTTTTTCCAGGCGAGACATTAGAAAAGCAACAGGATGCCAACATGGAGGGCTGCAGAACCAGAGGGCCAAAGAGGCACCCCAATTGGCAATTGCAATTAACAACAAAACTCAAACTGCCCATCGGATACTGGTAAGAACAAACCTGCTAAGGGGATGGTGTCCATTGCTTATGGGTACGGTCTGCCCCAAAGAGGCCTAAACTTACTCCTAGACCTTGTCCACCGTGCAGGCCAGAAAGCCATTGGGAAGCAGGTGCACTCTCTTCTGAGAAGAGGAGAGAACACCTGGTTCAGAAATGGTGGCTACTTAAGGAGGCCTGGAAATCTGCTGAAGTCCCTGGCACTGGCTCACCATCACCCTGACAAACCTCAGGTGAATATTAGGATGCTGCAACCTGTTAGGTTCGGAGGGGCCACAACACCGGTAACCAGAGATCCCGAGTAACACAAAGATTTGCAACACAAAGAGGCAAAGAAATAAAAGATTTATTTAAAAAGAGATAACTTCCCACATGTGGCCATCTGGGGTGTGATCCGATGTCACATGAAAGATGTAAAGAATTGTACAGAAGTTAGATTAAAAATATAGTTTACAGCCGGGCTCGGTGGCTCAGTCTGTAATCCCGCGCCTCTGGGAGGCTGAGTTGAGTGGATTGTCCGAGCCCGCGGGTTCGAGACCCGCCTGGGCAGTGAGACCTCATCTCTACAATAAATCAAAAAATCAGCTGGGCATGGTAGCGCATGCCTGTAATTCCGGCTACTTGGAAGGCTGAGGCGGAAGGATCACCGGAGCCCAGCAGGTCGAGGCTGCGGTGGCCGGGAGTGGCCACTGCACTCCAGTCGGGCGACAGAGTAAGACTCCAACTTGGGAAAAATAAATAAATAAATAAAAATAAAAATATCGTTTATTCAAAAGTAAATTAGAGGGAGAGATGGGAGGAGAAGATTCACCTCCCCGAGGTGGGGGAGGAAGCCAAACCAGGAAGCATGGTGACAGTCATAGTTCAAAGAGCACATGGACACACCAGAGTCTAGCAAGACAATGGCCAATGGCTGCTTATGACTGAGTCCTTTTAACCATTCCCCTTGATGGGGGAAGATCATTACGGTGATTGGATGGTAGTCTGCTCCATATCATCATGAAGGGACAGGGCAGGCAAGCACAGGTGATGGACAGCATGCAGATGGGTTAGTCACATGACTGCTGCCATGGTGTGGTCTGTCTGAGTCACATAGGTCACAAAGAGCTGATTAGGTTAACTTGGGGGTTTTGGGCCCGGAGGGGTTTTCCTGCAAGAGACTTGTTAGACATTTGCAATCCACAAATTCCTTGACCAAAGGTGGTCTTATTATCATTTTTATGTCTCTGTTCTTGTATTGCATCTGATGGAGATTTGCCGGGGTTATAGGCTGCAGCTTGGCCTGCAGTAGAATGTCTGAACACTTTCTGATGGTTATGCTGAGGTAAAAAGACTAAACTAAGGGTAAGTTAAGTTTCCTTTAGGTTTCTATAGGTACCACCTTTCAGAACCCAAATTAATTTTTTTTAATCAGTATTTTTTATTATGATATTGTGGGGTACAGTTAAGGGTTAGGTATACAAATATGCTTCATTCAGGCACCCTTATTGATAAGAGGTGTCTCTCCATCTAATTTCTTAATTAATACAGGTTCCAGATGTTTGGTCCTGGCCATCCATGTTGGAATCATAGCTTTATCTTAATCAAAAGTTACTAAAGATTAATTCCAAGTATAAATGTAAAAAAGTTATCTATAAAAAGGTGAAAAAAAAAAACAAAGCAAAGGATAGATATAAAAAAGTTGTTGCTATAAAGGTATGTTTTTGGTAAGGAAGGATATAAAGATAATTTTGTCAAAAATGGTATGTGGAAGGTTTGTAAAATATGTGAAAGTAATCTATAAACACTCAAGGCTGCAAAAAGATTCTATGAATTTACCATTAATATCATTTACACTAATGCCAGGCCAAAATGCTACTCAGAGACCAGAACACAAGCTTCTTACTTAACAATCTCCAAAAGAATTTTCTCTATAAACAAGGGGAGGTGGGGAGACAAATTCAGTTAGGTCCCACCGTTTTTTTTTACAAAAAGCGAGAATTTTTTATTTTTTACACTTTTCAAAAACCTTTGGACTATCACTTTAGCTAAATTAGTAACTTTGCAGTAACTACGGTAATCCTGTAACATTATGATTTAAAAAATTTTAATACTTAAACTCTTCAAGTTCTTAAGCTTCAAGAAACACATCTACTCCACATACTTCTCCTGAACTACCTGCAGGCCAGGTAAATTGATTTCACTCACAGAGGTTTGAGATCAGTTATAGTGCTTTTCGGTGACAACATGCTAATAACTTTAATAAAATCTCCTTCCAGGCACAAGAATTACTAATCCAACACAGGATGGATAACAAATAACTTTCTGTTTAAAGTGAAATATCTATCTGCAAAACCTATAATAGCCTGCTGAAATAGCTTGCTTGACATGAATAAGTAACTCCATTTTGTAACAGATCTTCCATCTTAGCCTAGAGATGACCCCATTATGTAACCTTCTCGTAATCATACTGCACACCCACATTCCTGTGCCCCTCGGTGACTGGAAACTCCCTAGTTGCGTAAATTCTGTAACCATCTGTATCCCTTACTAATCATATGGTTTGCCAAGAAATATCAAACTGTACAGCTAATGTTTACCTTTAAAAAACCCACTACTCACTCTGTTCGGGGGCCGAGAGTTATTTGGAACACTAGTCTGCTCTCAGTCGCAGGCATCAATAAAGAATTCATAATTTGACCTTCCCTGTGTGTTGGCATTGTTTCTCGCAATCCAGCTATAATAAAAGTATCACTACTAATTATTTTTGTTAAACTTTAAGGTGATATTTTCCTGTCAGAAGGTCAACACCATCCCACTCCTCTCATCAAAAGCGGAAAGATGTCAGTCTCCCATCTCTCTGGAGTAGAGGTTACCTGGGCTTCACCCTCTAGCATATCAATCCTTGTGAAGAAACTTGAAGACAGGCTGCGGGGACAGACACATATGGACCCAGAAATTCACTGGTGCAACAGCGGAAACTGCCTGAAATCCCACGGTGGGTATCAAGCCCACTGGGGATAACTATAAATACAATTTACCAGACATCAAAGCCTCAATGTACTAAAACAGCAGCTATAGTGGCCTTTATTATTATAGTAGTATTAATTCTAATGGCAAATGCTTGTACACACTGCTTTGTAAACAGACACTGAAGATACTTAACTCCATGAGCTTCTGTCCGTCCCTTGCTCTAGGCAAGTAGGGACAGCTCTATGCCCCATGTTTGGCAGGAAGCAGCTATGGAGACCTGACCTTACTCCTTGTTACCCAGGTACATAATCCTGCACCTTTGGGAGGCTGAGGTGAGTGGATTGCCTGAGCCTACGGGTTCGAGACCCGCCTGGGCAGCGAGACCTCATCTCTACAATAAATCTAAAAATCAGCCGGGCATGGTAGTGCATGCCTGTAATTCTGGCTACTCGGAAGGCTGAGGCGGAAGGATCGCCGGAGTCCAGCAGGTCGAGGCTGTGGTGGCCGGGAGCGGCCACTGCACTCCAGTCTGGGCGACTGAGTGAGACTTCAACTCAAAAAAAAAAAAGAATATTTTTAAATAACAAGAAAGGGAGATGAAAGGGCATAACATGGATTTAATATCCCCAATTAGCAGCCATTTTAACATTGCCTAAAGCTCACGTATTTCTAGCAAACACTTAACTTACCCTCTAATCACTAGCCAAAGACAGAACTGGTTTCTCAGGGGTAGCTATTGATAGTTGCTTTACAACCCCCTCCCCAGCTTATTACTAATTAGCTTTTCTATTCTAAGTATTTGCCTTTACCCAGAAGACCCAAGGTAACCTAGCAAGCCCTTCATGGGTGAGCAACTCCCACCACCTTGGCAACAATCATGGGACTAACCCACCCACTGCCTGCTGTCCATCACTTGCTGACAGTACCTGAGCTTCTGTGACCCTTTGTGAAGATGTAGAGTAGACTGCCACCCAGTCACCTTAATGACCTTCCCCTATCAAAGGGAAGGATTAAAAGGATTCAATCAGGAGCAACCAGCTGCCGTTGCCTTACTAGACTCTGGTGTGGCCACGGTTCCTGGCTTTGGCCCACTTCCTTACCTAGGGGAGGTGAATCTCCTCCTTCTCTCTCTCTTGCTAATTTACTTAAACTCTAATAAACTATATTTTATATAGACTATATTTAAATAAACTATATTTTCTAATCTAACTGTTTTTTTTTTGAGTTGGAATCTCACTCTGTCACCCAGACTGGAGAGTAGTGGCATGCTCCCGGCCACCGCAGCCTTGACCTGCTGGGCTCAGGCAATCCTTCCACCTCAGCCTTCCAAGTAGCTGGAACTACAGGCATGCACCGCCACACTTGGCTAATTTTTTGATTTATTGTAGAGATGAGGTCTTGCCAAGTTGCCCAGGCTGGTCTTGGACCCATGGGCTCAGGCGATCCTCTCATCTTGGCCTCCCAAAGTGCTGGGATTATAGGCATGAGCCACTGCGTTTGGCCTCTAAGCTAACTTCTGTGCAATTCTTTGCATCTTTCTCGGGGGCATCGGATCACTCACCAGACACTCATACCCTGGCGGGCCTGACCTAATATTCTGGAGGCCCTGCTGGGAGTGTGACCTAACGATACAAGAGAAGCAATTTTATATGCAAAGCATCTGAAGAAAGTAAAATGAGATTTGAGTAAAAAGAAAAAAAGAAAATATATATATATAAAAGGACATGGAAATGTGATTTTTGTTACAAAAATAGTAATAACTGTCTAGTTTGGAGAGTTTTAAAGTTGCTTTAAAGTTGATGGAAAAATGATGGCTAAAACTAGATATAGAGTTTGGAAGAAAGTACATTTTTAAGATAAAACTGAAGGTTTAAGCAAGTTGTAGAAGAAGAATCTTGTAAAAGAAATTTTGTGTGGGATCAAGTTGGCTAAATGTAAAGAGAATTAGTTTTACTCTAAGTTAAGCAGCATGCTGTTTTTAAATTATCAACAGCACACTCATGCAGGACCAGAGACTAAGCTCCTATGTTGAAATAACAGAACTTTCTTGAAGCATTGATCTGCTGTTTAATAAACAAAACTGTAAGAATAGTTATACAAGGTTTTATAGAAATCTTACTTTATGGCCAAACTGATTAAAATTAGGTGGGTTTATTTGATAAGGTTTTAGTAAAACTCACTTTCACATCTAGTACACTAAAGCAATGGTAAAATTTGGTTTTCTCTTTTGAACAAGGATTTTCATGTAATATTAAGAGATCATAAAATATTTTTATTTACCTTATCGGAAAATGGCAAGAAAAAAAAAATAAGGGGAGAGCTTCAGCTGGTTTCATGCTGTCTTTATTAGGTCTTATTGTTTGGGAAACTGAGACTCTACCAAAGAGTAGAGGTTTCTGCCTTATAAAGTCTTTGCCTATTTTATGATAACAAACGTTTTTAAGCCTTTGATATTTGACAAACTTTTTCAAAATCAAATTCTGAACTCAGTCTTTTGATCTCTAACTTCCTTTTTAGATATTAGGTTTCCCTAACATCCAAGAGAGGCATATTCAGCTTATTTGACATGTTAAACTCATATAGGAAGCATTGTCAAACATAAAAAGTTTAACTTTCTTGTTATATTTTGTTATTAGTCTAAGATTACATGAAATTCATAAAATATGTTAAAGTGTAAGTTATCAGTAATTATAATTATGCTGTTACATTCCACAAAAGTAGTCAAATTCCCTTGTCAAATGTGTCTTTGACCATGACTGTTCTGAGACTTTTGTCAGTCACCATTATTGTTTCACATTAATCTTTTCAAAAATTGTTTATAACCAGCTATGGGACTCTGACAGATGCACTTCAATGCAGGTTTCTAAAAATTTCAGAGATTATGCCATTAGACTAGGAAAAATTCCAGGACTTTTATTGAAGAGCTTTTAAGAATTGCTAACCCAATATTTAGTGGACAGGAGTTAGTTGCATGGACTGAAATAATAGAAGACTAAAATAAAATTTTTATGACCTCTTGTTTATAACACTGCTGGTTGTTTTTCAGAGTTAAGAAAACCTTTTTTCTCTTTTGAGCTATTTACAGTTCTTAACAATGGAGTAAGACATACTCTTGTGAGAAAATTTTGAAGCATATTTATTTCTACCTGACTTCACCAGAATTTGGGACCCATCTGTGAGTATTTCTGATTTATGGTAATATGATTAATTGTGTAAGTTCAATAAGAGTTTGTTTTCTTCTGTAACAGAACACAATTGGCAAAACTAGTTATTTTATCAAGGCTTTGACAGGAATGACATTTTCAGATATATGCAGATTGCTTATATCTGAATTGAGACTCACTTTATAGAGCTGATAAAAAGTCCTTTAAAAAAATTGGTTTTGTACCTTGTCTATGTTGTTGGTTTACAGGGTTCCTTATCTATGGTAAGCAAAGAATGTTGCTTTCCGGCAGGCCTGGAACCTCAAGTTATTTTGGGACTTTGAGAAGAAAGGAATTCACCCAGTTCATACAGATATTTACTGGCTCCTTGAGAGGCTTTTAGAAGACCTAACTTGAGATTCCTTATGGAAAAATGTTTGAACAAAGCCAATTTAAAAACAGCCTACAGGGAAAACAATTTTTCTTGCAGCATTATATGCAAATTCTCAAGCCAGGTATAATAAGACTAAAATTTATTTTGCAAATAAATTATTCTATGATTGTCACTAGTAGAAATGGAGGACTGGAGAGAAAAACCATGTTTCATAATAACCTAGAGTACACCTGTTATTAGATGCTTTTGTTCATATTTTTTAGTCTTTATTATTTTCTACAATTTGGACTGAACCTTGAATTCTTTCTTGGTTTAACTCCACATTGCTCATACTCTTATATATAAGGCCATTAATAAATGTACCCTTGGGGGCATTACTTCTTTAATCACTTCAGTCATACAAAATCAAATGGCCCTTAATATCCTTACAGCCACTCAAGGTGGGTTGGTGCTAAAATGAAAACTGAGAGCTGTCTGTATATTCTGGATAATTTCAGAAATATCTCTTTAGCTCTCCAAGATAGATGTAAGATTTATGCTATGTCTGACCCCATGCATGATGTCCCAAAATCAATGGCTATCATCATGGCCTGGGTAAGATCCATTTTGGTGGAAAAAGTACTGATAAATCCTACATGGTTATCAGAATTAGTATACTTTTCTGTTGTAGATTCTATTGCTATTGTATTTTATGTATGGGAATGCAGGACCGACTCTTCCCAAGATTTCTGACTCCTTGTCATATAATGCTCCAGCAAGTTTCTTCCATGATCCCAGGAACTCATGAATACTTCCAACTCCAGGTGAGTAGGTTCCATTTCCTAGTCCCCTAGCTATTCCCCTTTACAGCAGGAAGTAGCTAGATTTAATTCATCATCCATTTTCCATAGAAATGCAATGCAACTTTACAGGGGGAGTAATCGATAATCCTGCTTTAAAACAGGAGTTTTAAGAGATCACTCACTCTTTTTTCTCTTCTCCCTTGTTCTTTCCTTCCCCTTCCTCTGTAATGCATGCTTATCTGATTACATGCTTGCTTAAGAATTGTAGAGGTTAATCTTAAAACAGACCAGGAATCAGTCCTGATTTCAGAACCCTCCTGCTCAGTTAATCCATAATCTGACTGCAGTCAAGGTAACACCTACGGAACTCTGAGAGGACCACTACCCAAGATAAGTCATCAGAACAAGTCCTGCAGACCTGCACCCTGTGCCACTCCCGCATGCTTACCATAACAAGTTTTCCTTTAAGAATCCTTCAAACCAGGTGTAGAGGCTCATTCCTATAAACACTGTGGGAGGCTGAGGAGAGAAGATTGCCCGAGCCCATGGGGTTGAGACCAACTTGGGCAACATGGCAAGACCTCGTCTCTACAATAAATCAAAGAAAAAAAAATTGCTGGGCATGGTGGCGCACAACTGTAGTTCCAGCTACTTGGATGGCTGAAGTGGAAGGATCACAAGAGCCCAGCATGCCATGAGCATGCCACTGCACTCCAGCCTGAGCCACAGAATGAGACTCAAAAAAACAAAACCCAAACCCAAACCAAAAAACCCCCAAAACACCTTCTAAGCAGCTTGAAAATCTGAGGTGGTCTTTTTGTGATGTTGGTCTGCCATATCCTCAGGCTGCTAGCTCTTGAATAAAATCTATTTTTCCTTCCTCCAACGCTTATCTCTCAAGTTTGGCTTTGGGGCGATAAGCCGCTGAACTTGGGTCTACTTACAGAATGTGTGGTTTGCATGCATGGCTTTGGAGACTGAAAACTCACAACTTTCAAAAGCCAAGTCATTCATTTGTTCCTTAGGGTTAAGTACTGATGTATGAACATGCCTCCCTTATGACTCTCCCTTCTCCAGCAGTTACTTTGCTTTGAACAGGTAACATATGAACAAGGCTCAAAAAACCAGCCCTCTTCTCAATCTCCCCCATAGGTAACCACTTTGATTCATTTCTTACATATCCTTCTAGTACTCTTTAAAAACAAATATAAGCCAACAGGAATATATATTCTTATTTTTCTCCCTGCCTGCCTATTCCAAAAGGCAGAATACTATGTATCCTATTTCGTGCCTTCCTTTTCTTCCAAGTAGAAATATATTCGAGAAATCTTTTCATATTAGGACAGAGAGAATTATCACTTTTTAAAAAATAGTTGCCAAATAGTTCATTTTGTATGAGAACCCGGGCTTTTGTTTCTTTAAACCAGGCTCTACTTTAGAGGTTGCACAGGAAACAAACAAAAGCCATTACCTATGGGGTTAGGGTAGGGCAGGCAGAGGATTAGATGGGGAAAGTAGGACTCCTTTTGTTGTAAGTATACTGCAACAGGGAGATCTCTGTGGGTATATTGATGGTGGTTACACAAATCTGCATGTAATAAAATACCACAGAACTATACATGTACATATTTCTCTAACTACCTAGGTTAAATGGTGGTGGCAGTGGGGCTGTGAATTAACCGACAGTATACAGATTAACAAGAGAAAAAAAACCAAGATTCATTTACACATGCCACTGTACTTTTTCAGAAGGCTCAGATTAAGTTTAGATAATGTTTTGGTCTGTGGCTACTGATTGCTTGGATATTTTAAAAGTAATTTTCATACCACTTTGGTGGGCTATTTTCATGTCTTCCAGAGCCTTGGCCAAAGCAGTAGGCTAGCCAATTTTTAAAATTATTATTTCTGCACTAATCTGATAAATTAAAAATTATAGCTCAAGGCATTCTTATATTTGTGCTTCTGTTTGTACGAGTTTGAACACCTTTTCATATGTTTAAGAACAATCTGTATTTCTTTTTCTGCATACTGTTTATTCAAGTTCACTATCTATTTTATAATTCCATTTTTTTCATTGCTATTGATTTCCAGATGATCTCTATTGCCCGGGCTGGTCTGACATTCAATATTTTAACTGCTGCACAAGGGGAACCTCGTGCCATTATCAAAACCTAATGTTGGCCGGGCACAGTGGTTCAGCCTGTAATCCCAGCACTTTGGGAGGCCGAGGCAGGTGGATTGCTTGAGTCCGCGGGTTCAAGACCAGTCTGGGGAACTTGGCAAGACCTCGTCTCTACAATAAATAAAAAATTAGCCAAGTGTGGTAGCGCCACCTGTAGTTCCAGCTACTTAGAGGGCTGAGGCGGAAGGATTGCTGGAGCCTAGCAGATGGATGCTGGTGTGGCTGTGAGTGTACCACTGCACTCCAGCCTGGGTGACAGGGTGAAACTCCAACTCACAAAAACCCTAACGTTGTGTGTATATTCCAGACAATTCAAGGAATGTCTCCCTAGCCTTCCAAGACATGCACAAACAAATAAAAGCTATGGCTGCCCCTATAATGTCATTAAATCAATGGTCAGCTTCCTGGTTTGGGTCTGGACCTTTCTGGAAGCAAAAATTACAGTTCTAGCCATGATGGTAGAAATAGGTATACTTTGTTGTGGGTTATACAGTTGCTGTATATTCTGTATAGAAATGTAGGACCAGTTCTCCCAAAAGCTTCTGCATTCTAGCACCATGATGCTCCAACAAGTCTCTTCCCTAAGTCCAGATACTCAGAAATACTTCTAACTCCAGGTGAAAAAGTTCCATTCTGCTGGCCCCTAATTATGCTCCATTTCAGCAGGTAGCTAGATCACATACATCACCCACTTTCCACAGAAATAGAATGGAGAAAAAAAAGGGGTCTGACATTCAATATTTTAACTGCTGCACAAGGGGAATGGAATTTGACAGTGGGGAGTTATAACCGAGTTACCTCAGCCTTGAAATGTATTTTAAAGTTTACAAAATTTTCTTTTCCTCTTTCTTGATCTTAAAATGTAGTTTTGAAACATGCGCCAGAAAAATATTTATACGCTTTTCCCACCAGACACTCTCTTGTACCATGCACACTTATCTAACTATACGCTTTCTCAGAAATTCCAGGGGCTAATCTTGAAGCAAACCAGGCATGAAAACCCAGCCAGTGACTTCTCTCCTACCTAGTTATTCAAGATAGTTAATCTGTAATCTGGTTGTAACTGAGATAGGTCTGCATTGCAACAAGACATGCAGACCTGCACTACTCCTACTTGTTTCCCACACCAAGTTTCCCTTTTAAAACGTACTCACTTAGCCTAAAAATTTGAGATGATTTCATTGAGGCTTGAGCCCAGCCATCTCCCCAACTGCCAGCATTTGAATAATGATGCTTTCCTCCCACCATACCTTGCCTCTTGTGCATTTGGCTTTTCAAGCAGTGAGCAGTTAAATCTGAGTTCCATTACAGTATGATTCCATTTATGCAACATTCTTACAATGACAATACTATATAGACAAGAGATTAGCAGTTATCAGGCGTTAGGGACTAGGGCAGGAGGTTAGGGTTAGCATGTGATTATGACAGCAACACAAGGGATCTTTGTGCTGCTGGAATTGCCTTGTAGCTTGTGATGGATACACAAACATACATATGATAAAACTGCACAGAACTATACACACATATGTAGAACTGAAGGTATCTGAAAGAGATTGGTGGATTGTATTTTGAAAGTTGTCAGAATCAAAATGAAGTCATTAATGTTTAAAAAAAAAACAAAACCCTGACAAATAAAGCCAGGGAAGGTCATGAAGAGAGGGGCTTTTATGCTTGTAAGCATGATAACAACTATCAAAAACGACTGCAAAAACTAAAACCTTGCACAAAGGTCATCACAACCTTACACAAAAGAATACTTACACAAGGACATCTGCACCAGCAATTGCCTGCCCAACTTTGAACTGATATCACTCTTGTTATTGACTTTTGTATCAACTATAATTATTTCAAAACAATTATGTGATCCTTATTTTCCTTTAAAAACCTTTCTCTTCCTTTACCTCCCTGAATGCACACACAGTTTACCATGGCACTTACATTCCCATTGCAATGTTCTATTCCCAAACAAGTATTTTTTCTTTTAGAGAGTTTCTGTTATTTAGGTTGACAGTATCAATGTCAATTTCTTGGTTGTGATACTGTATTACAAATTGGTAAGTTACCTTTAGGACAAATTTGATAAAGAGTATGTAGGATCTCTATTTTTTTTTTAACAACTTCATGAGAATCTACAATTATCTGAAAATAAAGTTTAAAAAATTCTATCACTTCCCCTTAAAAAATTAAAAAAAATATTTATGGGCTTTAAAATAATAGGAATTGGTATAGCTTATGAGAATTATGTCAACAATTTAGAATAATTTAATGAAAAATACACTTTCTTTCCTTTTTTTTGAGTTGGAGTCTCACTGTCACCCAGGCTGGAGTGCAGTGGCACACCCACGGCCACCCCTCGGCTCTGGCAATCCTTCCGCCTCAGTCTTCCAAGTAGCTGGAAGCGAAAGGTGCGCGCTACCGCAACCAGCTAATTTTTTTTACTAATTGTAGAGACAAGGTCTCGCCAAGTTGCCTGGGCTGGTCTTGAACCCGCTCTCAGGCAATCCACTTGCCTTGGCCTCCCAAAGTGCTGGGATTACAGGCTGAGACACTGAACCTGGCCACACTGTATTTCTTAAGCCAAATTATTGGTACCTGCTGCCTAAAATATGTATAAGAGGTAGTCCAATAGCAAGTAGTAGTAGAGAGGAGAAGGTCTTTAAAAAGAACAAGATGCAGTTGATATGCCCAATGAGCAATCACTTTAACACTGCCTAGTTTGGTAATGTTTTTCCAGCAGTTCACTTTAATTTGCCCTCTATTCAAGGACAGAACTGGTTTCACAGAGGTAGCTATTGATCATTGTTTTACAACCCTCTCCCCAGCTTGTTTCGTAAACAAGTTAACCTAACCAGTGTGACCTTCATGACAGAACCCATCAACATGGTGGCAATCATGTGACTAACCCACCCATCTGCCTACTGTCCATCGTGGTGATGTCAGTACCTGTGCTTACTTGTCCCCTTCCTGAGTTGAAACAGACCACCACCCAATCACCTTAACGACCAGTCCCCATCAAAGGGATTGTTTACAAGGCATTCAATGTCAAGCAGACATTAGCCACTGCCTTGTTAAACTCTGATTGAGTCAGATAGCTCTTTGAGCTATGGCTGCCATGTTTTTCCTAGCTTTGGTCCCCTCCCCTACCTTGGGGAGGTGAATCTTCTCTTTCTCTCCAATTTACTTTCTAAATAAACCACATATTCCAATCTAATTTCTGTGTAATTCTTTGCATCTTTCGGTGGCACCAGATCACAGACACCCCCCCCCCACCGCCAGGTCTGACCTAACATTTTGGAGGCCCCGCTAGAATTCTGGTACCTAACAGTCCTCCAGGTTGATTTTTTTTTTTTTAAGTGTGTGTGTCTCATATATATAACAAACACGGAGTTAAGTGCCAATATGGTTAAATGTGCTCATTTCCAGTTCTTGTCTTAGGTTAATTAATCTAATTAAAAGGAGAACAGTGGTTTTCGTGATTTTTTATTTTCTTTGGGACGTAAGGATCAATATGGCATATAAAGAGTTTCATAGGGTTATGAGACAATATTTAATATAGAATTTGTACTTGACAGAGATAGTCCTGTTATAGAGCCAGTCAGCTGTCAGAATTACACTGGCCCCATTTTTCTCCTGTGGCCTTAGGCTCTCCGTAGTTGGCAGAGGCAGCAACTGCTTAAGGAAAATATGAGTAAGAGGAGGAGAAGGAGTAGAAAGTGAGGGTTTGCTTATTAATGTTCTTTATCCTTCAGGGCTTACATGTTCTTTAGAACAGTAGATTATGCAATGCTTCTTTCTCTACTTCCTAACAGTTAAAAAGATTTTCTATCTTCTTCTACACAAACCTTTTAGTGGATTCGGTCTAAATTTGGAATAGCTATTTTAAGATCTGATTGAAGTACTGCACATTTCATTTTAGATTTTAAGTTGATCCTTTCCCATCTCTCCTATCTCCAAGCGAAAGCTTCATCAGAATTTCTCCAACCTCTGCTTGCTTTCTGGTTATACTGTATCTTCTGTTTGGGTGTTGTCCAAAATGGCTAATAATGTGACTTTCCTCTTTCTCCACTTTCTGACTCTCATTCTAATCTCTAGGAATTCCTACAAAACCTTGTCCTTCTAGAAGAATGCTAGTAAATGCCTCTAAAGATGGCTAAATAAACCAGGACAGGCACAATGCCAGGAAATCAACATAAGGGAGACTTGTTTGCCTTCTGTATGAACTTGGCTAAATCAATAATTTCTCTTTCCCAAAGTACTACCGCATAAAAAGGAAACCAGATGTTCACTTCTATTTCCAAGTAAGTCTTTAAAAATAGAATTATTGTAGAACTGAATTTTTTTTAATCGGGTAATTACTTGGTCCAACTGAGGCAGGGTAGCTAGCACAGATTAGACAAAGACCCATTTCCCATAGGCAGATTTTAGGGAGGTTTCAGACATTTTTTAAAATTACATTTTATTGCAGGTCAAGCTGGTAGCTTACCCCACCCCCTTGGCAAATCCAAAGAAAACCCCATCAGATGCAAGAATAGGACAGCCTAACCCTTCAACTTATGGTTTAGCATAATAATCACTAGGAATCTTCCAGGTTCCCCATGAAAGGCAGAAGGCCCAATACCACTCCATAATTGACCAAAGCCATAGAAATGACAATAGGACCACCTTTGAATTCATGAACTTATGAATTGGAAACATCCAGCAGGTCTTCAGCAAAAGACAATGTGATCAGGAAAAGACCACCTCTCCCTCCTCCCCTCAGAACCAGAGAGCTCTCCAAAAAGTGGAGGTTACCTGGGCTCCACCCTCTTTAGCATACCAATCATCCTGAAGGTGTATCAAGCCTATTATAAAAAGCAAAAGGTAAGATTTCTCTCCCCCATGCCAGCTCTGGTTAGTCTCTATCTTTCCCTTCTCCTTTCTCTAATAAACTCTGTTTTAAAACTTTGCTAGTCACTCTAAAACTCATCTTAGGGCTGAGCGGAAGAATTCACAAGCTTTGCATCACAACAGCTCACCAGGTACTGGGCATTTCTTTGACCCACCCACCTTTTCAGGGAAGATATAGTACAGCAGAAAGAACACTTAAACAGAATCAAGAGACCAGGCCCATTCAATGCCTGCAGGGGCCAGGCAGATACCAAACTGCGTGAAGGCAGCAGCGCACAAGTTGTTTTCCATGTGCCCTGCACTTCTCAAAACACACTGCTTCTGCTCTAACAGGTTTTTGTTTGTTTGTTTTTGTTTTTTACTATCTATGGGTCAAATCTTGCTAGTACTTTTTGCTCTTAAATATCCTTTCCCCTCTTTTGTTCCAATTCTGAATAAGGCATACTTGTCACAAAGCTTTCTTTAACTGATATCCTACACATTCTACTTTCACTTCGTTTTGCAACTTTCACCCAGATTGGTCTCTACTGTACCCAAAGGCCACAGTTGTCTTCAGATGCCTGGTTTTGGTCTTCTATGCCTCTAGCTCCGACTTTTCTGCTACTTTCCAGACCCATTTCCTGTCCAGTTTCCAAAACGCATCCTGTTATAAGTTTTACTTACACTTAAAGCAGAATTATCTTCCTTCTGTCATACCAAATTATTTTTCCTCCAGATGGCCCAATCTTTGATTATCACTAAGTCTATTCTAATTAGAAAATGGGGAGACCACTTAATCCCTTCATTTCAAGACCATTTCCAAATCTTCTCAAGAGTTCCTTTACTAACATGTCTTCCTTTCTAATCATCAGTGGTATTATCCTAGTTGAGGGCCGTGTTACACAACAGAGGAACTTTTGAAATGGTTTAACTGATATCTGTGGCTTCTCAGTCTCACCTGACGAATTTCTTTTGTGAGCTGCTAACCATTTCATCTTGTAAAACCCTGTGCAAGTAGACCTCAGAATTTCAGTGGTTCCTGTTGGGACCTTTCAAGAAGAATCTTTCAAACTATAGATCCATTGTTATAGTCGACAAGCTGGGGCTGACAAATAGTTTGGGAGTTTTCTACCAGGTTATAAGGAGACCTTTCCGCACCTTCACGGAGCACATTATACAGGTCTATACCAGTGGTTCTCAATCTGATGATTTTGCCCCCAGAGAACATTTGGCAATGTCTAGAGACATTTTTGGTTGCCACCGCTTACAGATGCTATGGGCCTCTCCAAGTAGAGGTCAGAGATGCTGTTAAATATCCTACAACAAACAGAAACGCCCTGCCACAGTATTCAGTTATCCAGCCCTAAATGTCAATAGTGCCACCCTGGTTTATCTCTTAGAAAGAAGGAATCGAAGCAATGCATGCCCAAGACAAAGCTAGGGTGCAAGGATCCTGAGAGAAAGGAGAAAGAATACTATGGTTGCCAAGAAGAGTCCTTATGGTTACTTAGTCATCCTGGCACCAGAGAGAAAGAAGGGTGCAAAACAAAGATACATTTGCATCTGCAGAGAATGGCCATTTCTATACTGATGAGTAACAAACGTTACAAATGCTTATGTTTTGATAAATGAAAGGACTGTTTCCAGGATGGTGGGCAACCTTGTCTGGGCAACACACTCATGCAGGAAGTAGCAGAATAAACCTGTGCTTAACTTTAGTCTGTGTCTCTAGTTTCCTAGATTGGAGAAGCCAAAACTCTTGGCAGCTACGAGCTCCTCACAAGTGTAGACTTGAATCCTTAACATGACAGGGGCTTGCTATCTCATTCCATTCTAGCCTTCTGCAAATATGTCACGTCAGCTATCATGGCATATTATTTCTTAAACAAGTAGAGCATATTCCTACCTCTACACCTTTACCTACATATCTCCTTGCCTTGGAACCTGCACCCCTCTGATGCTTTACCTAAGCCATCCCTTCTTTGGATGGTCACTTCAAGACTCATCTCTTATCAGCACATCTGCCCACACTCTTTATCATCTGCTATCCTAATATTAATTTTTAGCACATATGAGGGGGGACCCACAAAACCCCGGAATTTGTTTATAAAAGTATATTTATACTTACATGTTTAAACTTCAGTGACCTTCAAAGTACTCTCCATTTGATGCAATACATCTATCGAGATGCTTTTTCCACTGCTCAAAACAGTTTTTGAACGCATCAATTTTGATGCCTTGTAGTGTTTCTGCTGTTATTTGTTTCACCTCTTCAACATCAGCAAAACATTTCCCCTTGAGGACTTTTTTCATCCGGGGAAACAAAAGGTCACTGGGGGTGAGATCAGGTGAACAGGGAGGGTACAGCACAAGGGTCATGCCATTTTTGGTAAAAAAACAAAAACGGTTGAACATTCAGCCCAGTGTGGGCAGGTGTGCTCATAAGTCACCCATCATGAAATGGGCAAAAGGATTGAAAGACTTGCCCAGAAAAATTCACTGAAGCCAAACGCATCCTCTCACAACGCTAGCTGTTACACTGATGCCTATGGGCTCCTAGAATACTTACCTAGAAGAGAAAGCCTGTATTACAAAGGACCCACCCTCCAAAAGATCATTCAATTTTGCGGGGGGGTCCTCCCTTGTGTACCCTATCTCCCCAATCAAAAATGTAATTTCCTTGATGTCAAGAACCCTGCTGTAAACTTACAGATCCCTTCAGACTTCACATAAAGCAAAGGTAACCCCACCTCCTCCTGTCGGAGTTATTGGTAATGGGTTCTGTGTGTGGCTAAGGGCCAGCAGCTGCTACCTGACTGGGAATACAGGTTACTGTATTGTATGACTTGGGAATACAGGTTATTGCCTGAGTTTCTCATTTGCAAAAGGAAGTCACTAATACCTACCTAATAGGTTCACAGGAAGAATAAACAGGGTAGTTTGTTCCATGCCTAAATGTAAAATGCTGTCTCTGGTCCCTAGCAAGTTCTCAGTAAATGCTGGCTCTCCATTTGCCTCTGGATAGAGACCAAAATCAGCCCTAACTTGCATTTCTCTACCGTTCATGCCACTTGAGACCACAACAATCTACACTGTGGCAATAAGTAACTTCAGGGCTCTAAACCTTTAATGACTCTCCATTACCTAAAAGGATAAACCCCCAATTCCTTAAAATGACTCATTCCCCTTTTGCTGCAGTGTTTTCCCCTCCTAAACTCGAACCCAGCTTCCAAAGAGCCTCTTGCTCAGTGGTCCTAGTCATCTCTCTCCTTTGAGCCCACAGGCCTTCAGGATTTCTTCCATGCCTCAATGATATGAAGTTTATTGGATGGAGTTCTAATCTCTCCACTAAAAGAGAAGCTTCTTGAGGGTGGAGTGTTTTACCCATTATTATGTCTGTTACAGCACACAATGCCTCATGCATGGCAATAAGAGCTAATTAACATTTACTGAGAGTTGAGTCTATGAGGCACCATTCTTTTTTTTTTTGAGTTGGACTCCCACTCTGTCGCCCAGACTGGAGTGCAGTGGCCGCTCCCGGCCACCGCAGCCTCTACCTGCTGGGCTCCGGCGATCCTTCCGCCTCAGCCTTCCAAGCAGCTGGAACTACAGGCGTGCGCACCACGCCCGGCTATTTTTTGATTTATTGTAGAGATGAGGGCTCACCAAGTTGCCAAGGCAGGTCTCGAACCCGCAGGCTCAGGCAATCCACTCACCTCAGCCTCCCAAGGCGCGGGATTACAGGCTGAGCATTCTAAGCGCTTTATATGAGCATATGAACTCAATCTTCACAACAACCCTATGAAATAGGGACAATTATTCTCCCCATTTTACAGATCAGGAAACTGAGACTCAAAGCATAACCCGTCCAAGATTATGCCACTAGGAAATGAGAGAACCTGGGTTCAAACCCAAAGTGCAGAATCCACATTCTTCACCACTATAATACAATCAGTGACGTTGGGCAGGCGTGGTGGCTCATGCCTGTAATCCCAGCACTTTGGGAGGTGGAGGCGAGAGGATTATCTGAGCCCATGGGTTCGAGGCCAGTCTGGGCTCAGACAAAAAATTAGCCAGGTGTGGTGGCACACGGTTGTAGTTCTAGTTACTTGTAAAGCTGTGGTGGAAGGATCACCTGAGCCCAGTAAGTTGAGTCTGCAGTGGCTGTGAGCATGCCACTGCACTCCAGCATGGGCAGAAGGGAGATTCCGACTCACAAAAAACAATGACATTAGCTAATTTATAGAAAAGGTTGAAAACTATGAAGGACTATAAGCCATAATAAAACCAACAAATCAAAACAAAATAGGGCTCTGATATCACTAAGGAAAGGGAGGCAGTAGGGCATGAAGGTCATGTTTAGAATCAGAACAGAGTTTGAATGCCAGTTCTATCACTTTCTATCCTTTGACAAGTTAATCTTTTTCAGCACCAACTTCTACATCTACAATATTAAACCACTTAAGATAGTTGTGAGAATTAAGTGAGATGATTCAGGTAGAACACCAAGAACAGGTCTACCACAGCATATGTGGTCAAGAAACGTTCACTCTAAAACATAGTCAAATGGTAAACCCAGGAAATTTTCCCTGCTAAATTATTAACCAACAATTATATACAGTATTAAACAATAATCATAAGAATATTTTTCTGATTCTTTGCAGCAATAGACTGACATGACTTTACTAATTTTCTTCATACCTGAAGCCTGTAAATCAGTCAAATAACGTTAATTATCTCTAATGTGAGACACAGTAAGAGTCCTGCCTCTGGGCATAAGTCTGAAGCAGCCGCTGAAGAGCAAATCCAAAAGAAAGATAAAAAGTATTCATCAGCAGCTGGAAAATTTCCAATGAAATGTACTGCCAAACAGAAGGGTGAGGGTTCTGGAAAGCATGTCACAGGACAAAGAGCTGAAGACAATGTGGCAATGTCTGACATAAGGGCTGATGAAGAATCAACAGTTTGGCCCGGTGGCTTAGCCTGCAATCCCAGCACTTTGGGATGCCGAGGCTGGAGGATTGCTTGAGCCCACGAATTCAAGACCAGCCCGGGCAACATAGCGAGACCTACAATAAATAAATAAATAAATAAATAAGCCAGGTGTGATGGCACGCACCTGTAGTCCCAGCTATTCGGTAGGCTGAGGCGAAAGGATCGCCTGATGAGCCCAGGAGGTTGAGGGGCTGCAGTGAGTAGTGAGCGTGCCACTGCACTCCTGCCTGGGAGAGGTGAGACTCCAACTCAAAAAGGAAAAAAAAAAAAAAATCAACAATTTGTGTAGGTCCAGAGATCAGAATTAACTACAACAGGAGGCTGGTTTCAGCTCAAGTTCATGGGAGCGGGACCGGAATGGGTTCCCCCGGGCTGTGCTGTGCCCATCCACAGAAGCTGTGCCCATTCATGGAAGCTGCTCAGGGAGCCCCTCTGCTCAGGGGGGGGTCGGTGAAATGTAATCATTGGGGAAAGGTAGGTTAGGGCATCGGAGAAATGACATCTATGCAATATGCCTCCAGAGACTCGATGGCTCTCAGGACCCAAGAGCCTGCAAAGGACATCTTGCCGACGACGCGGCTCTCCGACAAGCTTCTTCCTCTGTCAAAGAAGCTTTTAGACCAGCCCCCAACACCCTTCCTACTAGCTGCCGCCCCCACTCCTCCGTACAGATGCGGAGACCAGCTCCGCCCGAGGCCTGGAGGGAGGTCGAGATCTAAGTCTGACCTCGGGGAAAGGGTCTGAGGCGTCGGCCTCGGACGTGGAGCGGGGCAAGCCGGCGCCCAGGGACCGTTAGCAGAAGGCCCGCAGGCTGCGATGCCAGGAGCCAGGGTCGCCCCGGCCCCCCGGGACACCCCCCAGAATGCACTCACCAGCCCGCTGCCGCGCAGCAGGCGAACCGTAAGGCCCTCCATCAGTTCGGCAGCGTGGGTCGCTCGCGGTTTCTTCGGGCCTCCGGGACGCGTGCCAGCGCCTGGGCGGGGGGGGGGGGGGCGAGCCAGGGCCACACCCACCCCGGCACCGCCCCGCACACACCGCCGAGGTCCCGCCCCCGACGGCCTACGGAACCCCATAAGAGACATACGGCTCCCTCCTCCGCTTTCGCCTTACGTCCTGCTCACGCGAGACTTGGGCAAGGCGGGGGGCGGGAAGGGAGCCGGAGACACAACAAACATGGCGGCAGCGGCTGCGACGGTGACGGAGACGGCGGCGGCGGCGGCGGCGGCGCTGAACAAGGCGGTGGGGGTTACTCGGTCCGGTTGTCAGGAGGTTAGTGTCAGGTTGCCGGCTCGGACGGCGGAGAGGCGGCGGAACTGGGCCGATTAGAAGGAGCGGCTGGAGGCGAGAGCGGGGTTCGGCGGCGGGCCGGCTGATCCTGCCCGAGACTCAGCCCGGCGCAGAGTCGGGCGTGGCCGGTCCGCAGGCAGGGTGACGGACGAGCCGGGACTTCCTTGCCGGGAGTGCGCGAGGCTGCGGTGCCCGTGGCCGCCAGAACCCAGAGGGAGCGGCACCCGCACTGTCGGCGCCGTCGGGCAGGAGCTCTGAGGCTGCGGGGTGGGGCTGCTGGTCTGGCTCGAACAGGTGGTTGTGCGGGGGCGAGGTTTGCTTCCTGATGGGGTCCCCGGGGCCGAGGGTCAGCCCAGGCGCGCGTCTCCTAGGTGTTCCGAACCCTGTGGGGATGTCGCTCCGAATCCTGAAGAGGATGCTTTCCCGACGCCGGTCCCAGGCTGATCGTTGGGAAGAAGGACTTTTAACACCTTCGTATCTTATCTGATGATCCTGCCGGTATCTGTTTCTGCACGTGGACTCTGCTTTGGGGAACGTGTGAGGTTTCGGAAGGACATTGCAGCAAAGAACTGTCCAGGTTCATTGGGGTTTTAGGGCTCTTGATAAACTCTTGAGGGCGAGTAGCCAAGCATGTTCTATAACTGGATCTGAAACTAAACGGGTTCTGGCTGACACTGACCTCGTGGCCCCTTAGAGTCCCCTTAATGTGTTAGTCAGCACCCGAGAGAAATGTGACAAACAGGAGAAGAAATAAAGGCATCTTCAGTTGTGAGGTCTCAGGAAATTAAATTGTGAGGTCTCAGTTTTGAAGAAACAAACTTCTTTAAAACAACTTTTTAAACATCGGGATTAATAATTTTTAAGATTTCCGTTTATTTTTGGTTTCTGTTGTGTTGTAAACACAGCTAGAGACTAATATATTGATGGCAGTTCGTTACAGTGAGTCGAGATGTTCGGTGTTCCTTTCCCCTAGCGGTCCAGGATGTAACCCAGAAAACCATAACTGTTTTGAGTTGTGATAGACAGGATAATAAAGATGGGATTCAGGTGCACCCATGCTGGGTGTGCGTGGTGGGTTTTTTTAACCCTTTCCCATGCCCCAAATAGGGCTAATGCATTGTTTTTATGCAACTGATCAACTGATCGGTATCCTGACCCTTTTAAATGTGCGCTGTGACCAAATGAAATTAATAACTTAAATTTATGAAGACGTTAAAAATTTTGCCAAAAATGGAACCTTAATCCACCAGAGAAAAAACAATAGTCACCCTAGTACACATTATTCTTTGGTGCTCCAATGGAGCTTTTGCTGAAGTGAAACTATTGCTTTGTTCCTGGGTTATCTGTCAGCTTAGTGGGTTTTTTTAGCTAATGGAAATGGTAAGAATGGCATAATCTATTAGCTTATTAAACCTGTAGATGCTAAATAAGTTTTTGTTTTAAAGTTTTGATTTGTGGTGTGCCTTTTTTTTTTTTTTCTTTTACAGACCTCTTTATGGCTTTTCAATTTTAGTTGAAATTCCCTCCATGGCCTTTGGGAGATGTGTCTCTAGAGTAAATTTCAATTACTCTACATTTCATCAATGTTGGAGTGGCAAGAGAAAGGAGGAACTGATTTGGGGTGAAAAGGTTAGATCTTATAACTTCTTTTTTGAATTTCTTTCAATACGATTTTATTTATGTTTTACTTTGGTATTATGTTTTCTGATTTCTCAAAGCCTAATGATGTCTCTTTTGCCTTCAGGAGTTTTTGACAGTTCTGAAATCAGGAATTGTATTCTGATTCTTTTTGAAAGCCCATGTTACTCTATATAAACCAAACCTTAGTCAGCCTTCTGTATCAGTATGTGGTCTATAGCAGAACATATCTTTCAGTGACCATGATTATTAGGCTATGGAAGTAAACACATCTGTTGAACTGTAATCACTTTATGTGTATAGGTCTGCCTAGCCCCCCGGGTAAGTTATTGTTAGGTCACAATCTGAGTAGGGACTCCAAAATATTAAGTTAGACTGTGGGGGGTGCCTGTGATCCAGTCATGTGCAAAAGATGCACAGAAGTTAGATTGGAAAATATAATTTATTTAGAAAGTACATTAGAGAGAGGAGATGGGGCAAAGCTAGGAAAACACCGCTTGGCCATAGCTAAACGAACACATGGCCCAGCTGCCAATACTTAACAAAACAACGGGGAATACCTGCTTGAAGTTGAATGCTTTTAAACCTTCCCTTTTATGGGGGCAGTTCATTAAGGTAATTGGGAGGTGGTCTTTTCCTCGTCATCATGAAGGGGACTGGTAAGCACAGGTACTGGTGATAGTAGGCAGATGGGTGGGTTAGTCACATGCCTGCTGCCATGTTGATGGGGTCTGTCCTGAAGATCTGATTAGGTTAATTTGTTTCTTATGCAAATACTTGAAATAGAAAAGCTAAATAGAACAAAACAAGCTGGGGAGGGGTTGTAAGACAATTATCAATAGCTAGTACCTCTGAGGAACCGGCTCTGTTCTTGATTAGAGGGTAAATTAAAGTGAACTGCTAGAAAAGCGTGACAACTAGGCAGTGTTAAAATGGCTGCTCATTGGATATATTAACTCCATCTTATGTCTTTTTAATTATTATATGTTAGCTGCTAAGAACTGTATTCTTCCTTATGCTTAAACTAACCCATAAGAAGTAACATGTCAAAAAATTCTGGCTGAATGGAATGTATTTTACTGTTTCCTAACTATGTTGCTCTCCAAATTCTTTCATAGTTTATAAAAAAGATAAACTTTGGGGAGAAGGTAGGTTAAAGAGCCTCTTCCCTGGTTCGTTCTTATTTTACCTCTGTGTCATAGTTGCCTTCTAATTTGTATCTCATTGCCACTATTTTAAATTATTAGTTCCTGGTGAAGAGGTTCTCAGCGTGCACATATGTGTATATACACATATATAATGTGTGTGTGTGTGTGTGTGTGTGTGTGTGTGTGTGTGTGTGTGTGTTTGTATTGATCAACAGCTTCCCATTTATAATATGAGACTAAAGAAGAAAAGCCCAAGGACCATACAAGATAAATCCTTTATCAGAAACCAAGGAAGGTCAGAGAATAGCTTAAATTGCCTGCTTGAAGGTGAAGAGGTTTTGTGTACTTTTGGGATATCAAAGCTTAATTTTCAAATTCCTCTTTTTCCTCCATTGACTTTGACAGCCTCTAGTTGTTTTGATAGCATTATTTTTAAATGAATATATATATATAGCATATATTTTGAATGAATAATTTGTGGAAGCTATTGGCATAAAAATACTTTAGGTATATTCTAGCCAATTTCTATATAGACATACACCTGTACCCCATGAAATTCCATACTAAACTCAGCTTAACGGAGTAATCACATGAAGGACTCAGAAATGTTGCTATATCATAAGGAACAGCAATCATAAGATTTGGGAATATTCTTCTCTTTGGTTGATATGATTAGGCATCTGTCTTAATTCAGGCTGCTACAATAAATTAATATAGACTAGGTGGTTTAAACAAACATTATTTCTCACAGTTCTGGAGGCTAAGAAGTCTAAAATCAAGGTGCCAGCAGATCCAGTATCTAGGGAAACCCTTTCTGGTTGTATACTCATGTGGTAGAGAGCAGAGAGAAAACAAGCTGTCTGGTCTTTTTTTTTTTTTGAGTTGTAGTCTCACTCTGTCACCCAGACTGGAGTGCAGTGGCCGCTCCCAGCCACCGCAGCCTCGACCCGCTGGGCTCCGGCGATCCTTTCGCCTCAGCCTTCCAAGTAGCTGGAACTACAGATACGTGCTACCACGCCCAGCTCATTTTGATTTATTGTAGAGATGAGATCTTGCCAAGTTGGCCAGGCGGGTCTCGAACCCGTGGGCTCAGGCAATCCACTCACCTCAGCCTCCCAAAGGTGCGGGATTACAGGCTGAGCCACCGAGCCCAGCTCTTTTTTTTTTTTGTGTGTTGGAGTCTCACTCTGTCACCCAGACTGGAGTTCAGTGGCCTCTCCCAGCCACTGCAGCTTCAACCTGCTGGGCTCCGGCAATCCTTCTGCCTCAGCCTTCCAAGTAGCTGGAACTACAGGCGCACGCTACCACGCCCGGGTATTTTAAATTTTTTATGGTAGAGATGAAGTCTTGCCAAGTTACCCAGGCGGTCACCAACCTGCGGCTCAGGCAATCCACTCACGTTGGCCTCCCAAAGCGCTGAGATTACAGGCTGAGCCACCGAGCCTGGCCTTTTTTTAAAAAATAAGGACACTAATCCCATTCAGAGGGCTTCATGCTCATAACCTAATTACCTCCCAAAAGTCCCACCTTCAAATATTGTAGCATTAGAGGTTAGAATTTCGATTTACAAGTTTTGAGGGATACAAACATGGCTAATATTAGTTAGCAGAACGAGTATATCTGAGTTGGAATAACACCACTGAAATCTATAATAATATTGGAGAATGCTTAAATAGATATCTTTTTCAGATGACATGATTTTATGCATTGAAACTTTGTGTAAAGTATCTGTTATCTAACAAGCTCTAAGATGAGTTTATGGACAGTAGGAAACTGAGTTTGTGGATTTTCTAAAGTATATTTGTTATGTTTGCAAAAGTTTTAAAATTTATCAGTGCCTTTGAGGCATCTACAGGTATCAGTTTATTTGTGGAATCCTTAGATTAAACTTTCAGTCTTGAGACTAATGATTATTCTATCAAAGGCAAGAAAATGGCTTGGGTAGAAAACCTTTATTTTCTTTTGATAATAGGGAGTCTTTTGTGGTTTTGAATTGTTTTTCCTTCCATTTATGGTACTCAGAAATATGTCTTCAGATGTAGAAAGCTGGGTTTTGAACCTAAGACTCTATTTAGCTTTGGACACCTTTCATTCATATGGGCCTGTTCCACTGACTCAGGCTCTTTAAGGGCCTGTCATGCCCTTGTATATGGATACATGATAGAGATGGTACAGGACAAGGGGGCACAAAAGTGCTTGGGGTGAAGTGACAGTTATTTTTTTCTTTTGTGGTACTGTTGTTGTCACCCAGCTAGAGTGCAGTGGCACCATTATACTTCACTGCAGTCTTGACCTCCTGGACTCAAATGATCCTCTTGCCTCAGCCTCCTGTGTAACTGGCACTACAGGTGCGAGCCACCGTGCCTGGCTAATTGTTTATTTTTTTGTAGAATTGGGGTTTCACTATGTTGCCCAGGCTGGTCTCAGGCTCCTGGGCTCAAGTGACCCTCCTGCCGCAGCCTCCTGAGTTGTTGGGGTTACAGGTTTGAGCTACTGCCTCTGGCCGCCACCTAATTTTAAAATTGTGATTGGGGGTTTAAAATTATAAGCTATATTAACACACTTTAAAATTCTAATTAAGAATAGTTTTCTTTCATGTTAGCAATGTTACAATATTTATTGTCCCTATTTCATTGGCATCCTTTTTTTTTAGTTCTTCATGGATTATGATTGAAAGGCAATATACAATTTATGGCAGGGAACACGGTGAAATTTGTAATGTGACAATGTGATAATAGCCAAGGCTGTCAAAATATGCCAGCCATCCTCTGTAATTAGGCTCATTTGTGTTCTTAAACTTGAGGTGCATGTATAAAAATATCATTTTCTTCTGCTAACTTACTGGCAGCCTTGTGTGTTTTTACTGCACTGTCACATGTTGTACTGTAGCAGTTTATGCTTTCTAATCAAGATTTGGTAAGGTTTATCTTGCTTACTGAAGCATGTCAAAGTATATTCAGACATTTTCCAGTGAAAATGTATCAGTTTTCATGTAAACTGATTGACAAGAAGTGGTGCTAAGTCGATATGTAAATACTGGGATTTTTTCCTTAATTACATCATTTATAATTAGAATACAGACAATCTATAGGACCTTACAGCCTTTATACAATCTTATTCTTGATAATTCTTTCTTATTGGGAAAGTTGAGCTAGACTAAAGCAAGAAACTTTAAGAAGTAGCCTAAAAGTAAAATAAGAAGAGATGAGTTTGAGAAATTGTAAATTGAGATATATGAATTAATGAGATTAAGATGGAACGTGTTTGTTTTGTTGTAACTAAGGAACAAATAAATACTCAGTATATTCTCCAAACAAGTTGATGAGCTGGTAGAAAAGGGGAAAAACTGAATCTGGGACAGTGAGGAATTTTTTAATCCAAGTTATAACCATTTTTTACTGCAAAAATAATCATTAGAAAAACAGCTACTACCATTGTCTGGGAGCCTACCATATGTTACACATGTTACAAAAAACTTTATGTATATTTACCTATAAAACTTAAGATAGTACTGCAAGTTGGTATTATTATCCCATTTTACAAAATAGGAAACTAAGGCTGTGAGAGGCCCCTCCTGGTGAGTTTGACCTAATATCAAAATATAATTGTCTGTCAGTATCCAGTGGGGGATTGATTGGTTCTGGGATCCCTTTCAGATACCAAAATTTGTGGATGTGTAAGTCCTAAATGTAAAGTGTGTAGTATTTGTATATAACCTACATGTTCATTCTCCCATACACTTTAACTCATCTCTAGATTATTTTTTAATATCTAATACAGTATAAATGCTATGTAAATAGTTGTTATACTTTAAGCAATAATGACAAGAAGAAAGGTCTGTACATGTTTACTGCAGTTGCAACCTCCATTTTTTCTGAATATTTTGATTTGCGAATGGTTCAATCAACAGATGTGGAACCTGCAGATACAGACTGTATTCTATTGACCCAGAGGATAGACTTTTAGTAGCCCCAGTTTACTAGAAAACAGTGAAAAGAGACAGTAATACAAATAATTTTTTTTTTTTTTTTTTTTGGTCGGAGTCTCACTCTGTCGCCCAGGCTGGAGTGCAGTGGCACGCTCATAACCACCCCAGCATTGACCTGCTGGGCTCCCATGATCCTGCCTCAGCCTTCCAAGTAGCTGGAACTGTAGGCACGCTACCACACCCGGCTAATTTTTTATTTATTGTAGAGATGAGGTCTTGCCAAGTTGCCTGGACTGGTCTTGAACCTGCGGGCTCAGGCAGTCCATTTGCCTCAGCCTTCCAAAGTGCTAGGATTACAGGCTGAGCCACCGAGCCCGGCCTCAAATAACTTTTAAAAGCCCTAGGTAGCATCTAAGAAGGCAGGAAAGGAACTATTCACAAATGTTGCATTAAAGAAAAGTAAGATTTAAGTTACCTGCAGGTCCTTGTTTAGCTAAATATGTTCAGCATAAAGAACAGATTAGATGTAAGGAGAAAGGAAGACAAGAAGTATGAAAATATATCAGTCTGTGACTAGGAAATGTTAAGGAAAGCAAAAACAGCCCTGTGTTCTTCATTAGTTAAGTTGCTATAAAGTCTAATGATTCATAGTAGTAAAGGCTTGGTGTGGTTCCATTAAATTTTTAGTTAAGTCTAGTGAAGTCAAAGTTTTGATTATTAAAAAGTAGGTAAAAGTTATTGTAAATTAAAAAATGCACTTTCTGTGGAATCCCCTCATTCCTTAACCCCATAGTTCTGCCATTTAAAATCTTTGGCTGAAAAGGACCAAGAACAATCCATTCTTGAAGAACAAAAGCAAAGCTACGGGATTTAAATTACTGCGATATTAAGATTTATTATTAAGACTGTATGGTATGGCTGCATGGACAGTTAGGCTAGTGGAACAGAATAGAGAATCCAGAAACAGCTGTGTGTGTATGTACCATTCTCTCTCACAAACACACACACACACACACACACACACACACATACATATATGTATAAATGTATAAAACCACCTGATTTAGAAAGGAGGTGCTGGAGCTTAGTCAAGAAAGACTGGTCTGTTAGATGCACATTGCTGGGACAATTGGTTATCTCCTTGGAAAATAGTATGCTTTGACTGTTTCTTTACACCATACACAAAACTCAATTCCAGATAAAAAATATGAAAGGTTGAAAAATAAAAACCAAAAAGCTTTTAGAAGAAAATATAAGGGAACGTCTTTAAGTAAGATGTTGGCAAAGATTTCTTAAAAAGGACATATACAACTCTAAATGTGAAGGAGAATGGGTAAGCTGGACTACATTGAGAACTTATGTTCATCAAAAGTTACCTTTAAGCAAGTGAAAAGGCAACCAGAGTGGGAGAAGAAAAAATACACATCTAATAGAGGATTCATATCTAGACTATTATAAAACACTCTTACATATTAATTAGCAAAAGATCACTCAGGAGAAAAATAAGCAAAGGATTTGAGCAGACATTACACAAAAGAGGGTATCTAAATGGCTAATTAACATATTAAAAAATACAACTACAATAATCATCAAGGAATATAAATTAAAACTAGTGTGATACCCCACCACACACCCACAAGATAGGCTAAAATGAAAAAAAAAAATACACAAGCGTTGGTTAGGACATGGAGCAACAGAACTCTTGTTAACTGCTAGTAAGAATGTAACCTGGTATAATCACTATGAAAAACGATTTGGCATTATGTAAAGCTGAATATATGCATGCCATTTGATCCAGCAGTTTCACTCCTACACATCCAACAGAAACGTGTACATAGTTAACCAAAATACATGTAATTTATATGTTCATAGAAACAACTGCCAAATACTGGAATTTATCCAAATAACCTAAAAACAGTAGACTAGAGAAACTAGTTGTGGTATAGTCACACAATGAATTAGATAGCAATGAAAATGAGCCAACTTCGGCTGCATGCAACCATATAGATTAAAATTTTATTAATCTTAAAATTACAATGTTGAATGACAAGCCAGACAAAGGTTCATAGTGTATGATTCCATTTACATAAAGTTGAAGGACAGACAAAATATCCACAGAGTCAGAAGTCAGGATACTGGTAACCCCCAGTATTTGAAGAGTATACAAGAGGGCTCCTAGGGTACTGGCAGCCTTCTATTTCTTGATCTTGGTGCTGATTTCATGGATGTGTTTACCTTGTAACAACTCATTGAGTGCCACCCTTAGATTTTTGTGCTTTTCTGTGTGTACGTGAGACTTCAAGAAAAAGTTAAGCATGTATACTGAAAAGTGAATACATTTTTTTTTTAAAGTTGGGAGGCTCACTCTGTCGCCCAGACTGGAGTACAGTGGCACATTCATAGCTCATCTATAGTCTTTAACTGCTGGGCTCAAGTGATCATTCTGATGCCTCAGCCTTCTGAGTAGCTGGGACTACAAGTGTGTGCCATCACGACGGGAAAATTTTTTGATTTTTTTTTTACAGAGGTAAGGTTTCGCTATGCTGCCCATGCTGGTCTCAAACTCTTGGGTGCAAGTATTCCACTTGCCTTGACTTCCCAAAGTGCTGGGATTACAGGTGTGAGCCACCACACCTGGCTGTAGCAATTTTTTAACTTTGGATGCCTACTACTGACTATTAAAGGTGAAAACTTTTAGATCTCAAAACTCATCGCATAGTTTGAGATTAGAAAAATAATTTTTACCATAAATTGTATTTCAAGGAGGATCATATTTATTTGCACGAAGTATTTTTACTGGAAGAAAGGACCTTTTGTCTCCCAGGTATTAGACTTCCTCATCTTGTTCTTACCCGGAAACTTCTTGGTTATTTGATTTGTGAATATGGGCCATAAGCCTATATGAGGTCCTTGTTATTGCAAAACTTACAAGAAACTTCCCCTCTCTACACCAGCTGTGTGTTAGTTTGTTTTTCCCTTTTTTTCCAGTCTTGGAGTGGGTAGGATGATGGGTGGTAGAGGTGATGATTTTGGTATTTCTAGAGCAGGGGTTGGGAAGCTGTGCCTTGTAGGCCAAATCTGGCTCAATGCCTGTATTTAAAGTTTTATTGAAATACAGCCACACACATCTGTCTATGGCTGCTTTTTAGTTACAGTGACAGAGTTGAGTAATTGCATCTAGATTCATGTAAATAATATGATCTAAGAGCCTTTGCTGGTAGGCACTTGCCACATGCAGCTATTTCAATTTAAATTAATTAAATAAAATAAAAAACTCAGATCATTTGTATTAGCTACAGTTCATCTGAACGTCTTTTATTTTTTCCTGCATTTGTAATTTCTTTCTGTTTTCTATGACTAAGTGTGAATCCCAATTTATATTTAGTTATTGAAGATACTGATTTTTCACCATTTTGTGTATGTTTTCTGTTGTCTTTTCTATAGTGTCTTGCACAACATAGTTTTTGTTACTGTTGTTTCACTATGTACTACATCTCCCTAAAAAGTGTGAAATTATTTCAGTTTATTTTTTTAGGCATAACGAACTGTAAACTTTAAAAAGAGCAAAGATGGGTGAAAAGAAACCAGAGCCTTTGGACTTCGTGAAAGATTTTCAGGAATACCTGACTCAGCAGACCCATCATGTGAACATGATTTCTGGATCAGTCAGTGGGGACAAAGAAGCAGAGGCTCTTCAGGGAGGTAGAGTCATCTTTAATACTATTAAATAATTCGTTTTTGCATATAGTTATCCATACTATGAAGACCACTACTCACTAATGTGAAGCGTTCAGTTTTTTTCTAGAAAGATATAGGACTTTTTTTCCTTATTTAAACATGTCAGACCTTTGCTGAGGGATCATGCTTAATATGGTCTAGAGATGCATTATGGTCTCGTTGGAAGGTTAGGGGTTCTAAGTACCCTTCTAGTCCTCTAGGTTCTGAGCTAACACTAGACTCAAGAACCCCAACGAGGAACAAAATATTAGCTTCATTAAACAATTCAGCCACCAGTAAATCTGGATTAGATCTGAGACCAGTCTTCCCTCTTAAAATGAAGAAAGGGCTGACTGAGTTTACCCATCCAAGAAGAGAAACTCAAATAGCAAAAGCAGTGATCTGCTTGAGCCAACAAGTAAATTTTGTTTACTTTGCTTGCCACACAAAAACTGGAATTTATTCCTCACTTAGCTTGGGGTCAGCAGACTATATCCTGTGGCCCCATCTAGACTACTGTTTTTGTATGGCCTGCAAGCTAAGAATGGTTTTTACTTTTTTTTTTTTTGCTTTTTTGAGTTGGAGTCTGGCTGTCACTCCAGCTGGAGTGTAGTAGCACACTCATGGCCGCCACAGTCTTGACCTGCTGGGCTCAGGTGATTCTTCCACCTCAGCCTTCCAAGTAGCTGAAACTACAGGCATATGCCACCATGCCCGGCTGATTTTTTGATTTATTGTGTAGATGGGGTCTTGCCAAGTTGCCCAGGCTGGTCTGGAATCCGTGGGTTCAGGCAATCCTCTCACCTTCCAAAGTGCTGGGATTACAGGTGCAAGCCACTGTGTCCAGCTGACTTTTACATTTAAAAATAGTTGTAAAAATGTCAGAAGAAGAATAATGTTATGCTACATGAAAATTCTATGAAATTCAAACTTCAATCTCCACAAATAAAGTTTAATTGGAACACAGACATGTTCATTTGTTTACTTTTTTTTTCCAAGACAAGGCCTTGCTTTACTGCCCAGGCTGGAGTGCAGTGGCACAGGCATAGTTCACTGTAACCCAGAACTCCTTGGCTCAAGGGATCTTCCCACCTCTACCCCTGAGTGCTATAACTGTGCACCACCATGTCTGGCTAATTTTTTAAATTTTTGTAGAGATGGGGTCTCACTGTGTTGCCCAAGATTGTCCTCAAGTGATCATCCCACTTTGGCCTCCCAAAGTGTTGGGATTACAAGCATAAGCCACAGCTCAGCCTGTTTATATATTTTGTATAGCTGGGTTTTTTTTTTTTTGCTAAAACAGCAGAGGTGTCCTAGAGATCATGTGGCCCACAAAGCCTGAAATATGTATTTAATGTCTCACACCTATAGAAAAAGTTTTCTGACTAGGTGGTCTAGGTAGGTCCTCCTTATAATCCACGGACTGGCAGCAGGGACTAGGCATCAACCTGGGAGCTTGTTAGAAATGCAGAATGCCAGCCCCCACCCCACATCAACTGAATCATAATCTGTGTTTTAGTAAGGACCCTCAATCCTCCCCCGAGTAATTCATGTACACATTAAAATTTGAGAGTCACTAGCTCGGGAAAGCAATGGGGGAGAGAGAGTGAGAGAGACTAAGCATCATCCTTCCAATGCAGTGGCCCTATTGGATATTGGCCTTGTCCTAACCAGCAAAATCACTTCTCTTCCCTAGTGAGGAGCAGAGGAAGCAGTGAGTCAGGGGGCTTGAATTATGCACACCAGCACTGTTACCTCTTGAGATGGAGTAGAAGACTTTTTCCCATAAAGCTATAGGGATAAAAATTTCCCTCCTAACACTAGTGCATAGATTCCCAAACTGAATTCAAGAGACCAGGGTTACAGTCCCAGCTGTTTGTTGGTTTTCCTGATTATGAGCACCTGTCTTTTCAGTTTCTTTATCTATACAAAGTAGTAGTCAGATAAAAATCAGACAGCCAAACAAACATCTTTTAGCTCTGAAATACTTATAGTCTTTACATTCAGAGGTATCAGAGACAGTACTTTATGTGTTTAAGTAGAACTTTGAGATCCTAAATGTAACCCAGAATCTAGAACATATGTATAAAGGTGGGACAATAGAAGACATATTAATTGCCTTAGACTACAGTAAGTAGAATTAGGGTCTTGGAGATGATTTGACTGTCAGTTACATTTGTAGCAGTGGCTATAGTATTAAACACCTGTGTGTAAACTGTGCCATCACTCTCAGTGAATCTCTATTCCCCTCCATACCTGTTCACTTCTTCAAAAGCATGTTGAAGACTGATACAATTTATGTGTAAATAATTTGAGGTCCCTCCTATAAAAGATTTTCAGAATATATTCCTGTTTTTCTTTAAAATTAGCCTCAGTTCAGAAAGTCTGTTATAAAATGAATTTAACTTTTTGGGAAGTGGACTATCAATTTATGAAAGATTTTCAACCACTGAAGACTAAGATGCTAAATTGAGTTGATTCTGAGATGCATAATTTCTTCTGCTATACTTTGTTTATAGCTGGAACAGACGGTGACCAAAATGGACTTGATCACCCATCTGTTGAAGTTTCCCTGGATGAAAACTCAGGAATGTTAGTAGACGGGTTTGAAAGGACGTTTGATGGGAAGCTCAAGTGTCGGTACTGTAACTATGCCAGCAAAGGAACAGCCCGGCTTATTGAACATATTAGAATCCACACAGGTAAGGGAGAAAGAGCTGGAGAAAGCATTTCTTTGAGGGCAGGAAAGAGGCCAAAGACAGCAGGTCGGTTTGTCCCATAAATAGTTATGATTGTTCAAAAATGAAGGTTGATGTAAGGTTTGAATAAATGGGCAAGTTCCTTCATTTTTACAAAGCAACATACCAAGTGGTGAGAAGTGAAGCCCCTTGCAGAGAGCTGCTCCTTCCTTAGCCCTTTTCCTTCTTGATTCATGCCATCTCTCAACATCCGTCTGCTTCTCAGGTTGGGAAGGCTAATGCTAAAAGCAGTATGAAGTGATGAAGTATTTTTATCTGTATATTCACTCTTATGTTCCAACTATAGAAAGGAGGGAAAGTTTCTATATAGTTGCGGGCTGTACTGCTAATCCCAGGTCTCACCTTAGCCCTCCCTTCTCCTAAGAAACTTTCCAAACTACACCCTGTCCATGCCCAAGACCTGGTCAGATATCCTTCTTGTCATGGCATCTTGTGCTCAATTCATTACATCATTGTGGCCTGAGAGCCTCTTGAGGACAGGGATTATGACGAGACTATCTTTGTACCCCAGAGCCTAGCAGGGCATCTGGCACATACTTATTAGATGAATGACTCTATGTCTCATATTCCAAATGTTTTATTTTGCATACTTGGGTCTTCAGTTAACAGCATTAACTAAAATTGTTCCTTCTGGCAGCTGACAAGTAAGAAAATGGAGGACATACTGACAATTTTGAAGGGACACTTTGTATAACTCATACTTGGCCTAGGAAGCTCATTTCGATTTTGAGCTTTCTATTTCTTATAAGGACTTTCTAAAAAAGCTTTCTTTTTTGTATTTTTAAGGTATCTGCATATATGTGATAATATGCATGTGTTTGTGTATAGATGTATATGTGAACATATAACTCTGAGACTACTTTTGATAATATCATGATTATGTAGAGACTATTACTAGAATATTACTATTTCTGTATTTCATCTTTCTCCAAATGCCAGTTGAAGCCATAACAATTATTCAATTACTATATTCTTTTCTTACTTATTTTTTTAAATAGAGACAGGGTCTCATTATGTTGCCCAGGCTGTTCTCAAACTCCTGGCCTCAAACGATCCTCCTGCCTTGGATGTCCAATGTGCTGAGATTACAGGTATGAGCCACCATACCTGGCCTCAATTTCTGTACTCAATTTCAACATTGACTAATAGAATATAGATGCATATCTCAAATTGTCGCTGATGAGTTCTTAAGCTTTATTTCAGCTTGTGGGTTTCTTTACAAATTTTAATAATCTCTTAAGCAAATGTGAATTTCTTAAAAACATATATTTTTTTTTTGAGTTGGAGTCTCACTCTGTCACCCAGACCAGAGTGCAGTGGCCGCTCCTGGCCACCACAGCCTCGACCTGCTGGGCTTTGGCAATCCTTCCGCCTCAGCCTTCTAAGTAGCTGGAACTACAGGCATGCGCTACCACGCCCGGCTCATTTTTTGATTATTGTAGAGATGAGGTCTCGCCAAGTTGCCCAGGCGGGTCTCGAACCTGCGGGCTCAGGCAGTTCACTCACCTCAGCATCCCAAAGCACGGGATTACAGGCTGAGCCACTGAGCCCGGCTTAGAAACATTTTTAAAATCATTTTCCAAATCCAATGAGTGAACAAACGTGAAACTTTGCATAAATAATCTATTCCTGCAGTCTCTTCCTCATTTGTCTTTTGAAACAGGTGAGAAACCTCATCGATGTCACCTATGTCCATTTGCATCTGCTTACGAGCGTCATCTGGAAGCCCATATGCGTTCTCATACTGGAGAAAAACCATACAAATGTGAATTATGTTCCTTTCGCTGCAGTGATCGAAGTAACCTGTCCCATCATCGAAGGCGCAAGCATAAAATGGTACCAATTAAAGGTACTAGGTCTTCCTTAAGTAGCAAGAAAATGTGGGGGGTTTTACAGAAGAAAACAGGCAATCTGGGCTATAGCAGAAGAGCACTAATCAACTTGAGTCCACCTTCCATGGTGGTTCAGAAACCAGACTACCTTAATGACTTTACCCATGAAATCCCAAATATCCAACCTGACTCCTATGAAAGTATGGCGAAAACCACACCAACTGGTGGCCTTCCAAGGGACCCCCAAGAACTCATGGTTGACAACCCTTTGAATCAGCTCTCAACTCTAGCAGGACAGTTGTCCAGTTTGCCACCGGAAAACCAAAACCCTGCATCCCCTGATGTAGTTCCCTGCCCTGATGAAAAGCCTTTCATGATTCAGCAGCCCTCTGCCCAAGCAGTAGTTTCTGCCGTATCAGCAAGTATTCCTCAGAGCTCCTCTCCCACAAGCCCTGAACCCCGGCCATCACATAGTCAAAGGAACTATAGTCCAGTGGCAGGTCCAAGCAGTGAGCCAAGTGCACATACAAGCACTCCTAGCATAGGAAACAGCCAGCCAAGCACTCCGGCCCCAGCCCTACCAGTCCAGGACCCTCAGCTTCTGCACCACTGCCAGCACTGTGATATGTACTTTGCAGACAATATCCTTTACACTATTCATATGGGATGCCATGGGTATGAAAATCCATTTCAGTGTAATATATGTGGATGCAAATGTAAAAACAAGTATGATTTTGCCTGTCATTTTGCAAGAGGGCAACATAACCAACACTGATTGAAAATAATCATATTATGTTTTACTTGGTTTTTGCCTTTTTGTGTTTTGTGGGGTTTTTTTGTCATCCCTAATAAGGTATCTGCTAATTTGAAGTTTAGACATTACATTTATAGAACATGAATTTGACAATGGAAATAAAATTTTCCCATTTTTTTCATAAAATTCTGGTTAGGGTCATTTATATATTAGAACAGCTAGACATATTGGTGTCGCTTTTTTCTTCATTTAGGCATTTGAGAATTGGAGTGCAATCATAATTTTATAGGTGTTCATTTAAATTTCTCACCTTTATGGTCCATAAGAACTTCAAGGCTTATTCATACTTTTGATATTTCAGTATACATTGAGCTACATGTTATTTCTGCCATATTTAAAAAATGATACAATAAATTATTTTCTCTTACATAATCTGTTACAACTTATTTCAGTATTTAGTAAAGAAATTGCCTTAAAAATCGCTCTTAATTGAAGTACTATTTAGTTCACATATCTTAAGATGAATTAATAGTTTCATTTCAACTGATAATAGTAAAGCTATTTCAGTGTAGTAAGTTTTCCTCTTTCCACAAGGGGAAATGTAAAATAGTTCTTATAAACATATGAGGTGAAAGTTCTGAAAAGAAATGAAACTTGACTTTAAATTGAAAATTGTGTTTAACATTTAAAATATCTGTTTATTCAATTTCTAGTTTAAACATGTCAGTTTTGCATTGCATCTTTATTATAATTTCCAGATGGTTCTTAAAAACCACAGGTAAATACACTAGAATGCTAAATGCCTTGTTTTCTCTGTTTGAACCTTTCATGTAAATCCTTCATTCTGACATTATTCATGTCAGGAAAGGTTGATAACTATAGTGAGAATCTGTTATTCTTCCTGTTCCTTTGATGACCAAAGAGGTATAGTGGAAGTCATTCATCTTATTATTAAAATGCAATTCTTAAAAAAAAATCTCTGAAAATTCCTTTTCCTGCCCTCTATCCATTTGTTGCCCATAAATTCCAAAAAAAGGTGGGTATAGAAACACATGGGAAAATGTGATGGTGCATTCATATTTCTAAAAATGAGGATGTATCCAAAATGAATTCTGGTCTTCTTTTCTGAATTGGCCATTTAAAATATTTTCTGTGGATTCAAATTTTTTTATTTGCAGTTTTACTTCAAGTACAGTGACAAAACTATATGGAAACTGATTGAATCATTACCTTAGTAGGAAAGGATAAAAAGGTATGAAAATGAATGTAAAATGTATTTAAACATGATACTTAATTTGTTTATAAAAATAAGACTAAGTAAATCTAGAGTAATTCATTTTGACTAGGAGACTTGTTTTTTATATTGTGTACTAACTAGCTTTGAAGAGAGCTTGGTCAAACAATAAAATATATTGTTACTAACTTGGTTTCTGTGTACTTTGCAAAAATTTTATTTTTTGTTTGGTTCATATCATGAATGTGCTCCTAATTGGCTTCTTAAAGAGACTAGCCTAACTATTAAGCATCTAATAACCAAAAGGTCCTCTATTCTTACAGTAAATAGAAGGGAATTACTGGTAGTATATGCCCACAAAAACCCCAACTGCCAAGCTAATGGATCCTCTGCCCTCCCTTCCAAATGCTAGAAAGCCATTGTAATGAATTCTTGTGGTTTAGTGTCCATCCTAAGCTACTGCATTTTTTAAAGAGCAGCATCAAGGACAGTTTCTCCAAACTGGAACTCTTTTTGTCAAATCTTGTGAATCTAAAATTTTGCAATTCTACTTTACTCTGTTGCTTAAATCACTCACTGCTCAGATCCATTTTACTGCAGCAATTTCCAGATGTATAACTTGACCCTAGTATTTATGAACTGCCAGAAAAGAAACAGGTTGTCATTTGGAAGTTTTTGTTATTTTTTTCCTTCTATTATTCAAATAAAAGCAGTATCCCCAAAATGGAAAATTTTCATTAAACAGAGAAAGAACTATCTTATTAAAACCAGCTTATTAACTCTATATTCTGGGCCAAATATATTTTTTCTAATAACTAGAGATGGATGATTTTAAGGTGTATTTTAATTTAAACATGGAAAATTTTTTTCATAATTACAAAATAGAATATAAAATTCTATTTTTTTTATTACTTAAAGAGCACAGTTGGTATCCCAAAGGTGTCAATGCTTAAAAGCTACAATTATTCTAAATGCACTAAAATTTCGAGGAAAATGTACCTTAGAAACGTTTTTAGTATTGTATTTTTTAAAAGATTTAGGATTTTGGCCTGGCTCGGTGGCTTAGCCTGTAATCCCACGCCTTTGGGAGGCTGAGGTGAGTGGATTGCCTTAGCCCGCGGGTTCGAGACCCGCCTGGGCAGTGAGACCTCATCTCTACAATAAATCAAAAAATCAGCCGGGCGTGGTAGCGCATGCCTGTAATTCTGGCTACTTGGAAGGCTGAGGCGGAAGGATCACCGGAGCCCAGCAGGTCGAGGCTGCGGTGGCCGGAAGCGGCCACTGCACTCCAGCTTGGGCGACTGAGTGAGACTCCAACTCAAAAAAAAAAAAAAAAAAAAAAAAAGATTTAGGATTTTATTTAAGTTTTCTGAGTTAAATTCTTTATTTGGAAAGATGTTCCTACTCTTCCTTTATGTATTGAATATGTTTCTGTCATTTTTAATCAAATATTTTATAGAAATGAGTTTTTGGGAAGTTTAACATGCACTATTTATAGTACTTTGCCATTAACAGGCAATTTCTGAAACTAAATGTATTTTTGTTCAGTGAACATAAGTTTAGATTTTTATAGCTTGTAGATAATTTATCTCCACTAATATTTTTTTAAGAAACTGTGAACAGATTAACAGGGAATAACTTTATTTCAGATTTTACTAATGTAGTATGAGCTACAACTTCTTGAAATTCAAGTAAAAGCTAGACTTTTACTTTGAAAAAATTCCATTGGATTTTGCCAGTGCTGTTTCATTTTAGAAATGTGTTCACTATTCATCTGCAAAATTGTTTGACAAAGAGAATATTACAAAAAATATTCAGAGATAAACCTCATTTTTAGTTTTACAGAAATATTTATCAAATGAATGTTATTGAACATTTTTTAAAAATTCCCTGCTAAAGACTTTTTTCATTAGTCTTAGAGGGTATATCCTTTCTAAAGCTCGTTTTCTTTAATATGTAATTTGATGTAAACATATTTTGTATGCAAAAGCTATAACTTGCATTATGGTTGTAAAATACACTATATTGTTTAGGGATTCCAAAAAGCAGTTTAATGCTGAAATAACTTTATCTAGTATGTAGTTCATATTGTGAATAAAGCTTTGCTTTTTGTAATATATAAATAAAAAAATAACACTTTCTAATGACCTTGATTTTTTTTTAAGTGATTAAATTAGTATTTTAGTAATTTTCTGCTAGTAAAATGTTAAGTTAATACAAACAATAGATACTATGGCTACAGTGCTTTGAGTTTCTGAAATACCTTACACCCAAGAAGATCTATCATGAGTTAAAAATAAAAACAGCTCCATACAGCTGCAGCTTGTCTCCTTCCTAGTTTCTTCTCTTTATTCAAGGTCCATTTGACGTCTGTCCCCTAAGCGTTCTGGCACATAAATGAGGACTGCTGCCTCTGTGCTTAATTATCCATGTCACATCGACAAGGGACTGACTGAAGTATTATAATTTCTGTTATGACAAATGGATCCTTTAACATGGGCTGATTTCTTTCTTTTTAAAAAAGAATGGTTTTTGGCAATGTACATTATTGGCCTAAAAAACACAGTAATATAAAGTTGTTGTTTTGACTAGTTTGTCAAAGCTTATCAAGATCAGACACTATTGAAAATTCAGGAATTTTAATGCTGCTTTGAAATATACTTCTGTACAATATTATCTTTCTCATAATGGAAAAAAGAAATGACATCTGATATATCCATGGTTTGTTGAGAGCACAGACATTTTTTGTTTCCTTGTCTTAGGTCTTCCAAAAACTCTGCTTTGAGCTTGTTAAGTTCTGCTGCTAGAAGCTTCAAGTTGTAAGGAAGCACTTGTTCATCTAAAATAAAAAGATATTCTCAAATTACTTGTGTAAGTTAAGCAATCTGGGTTGTCTAATGACAGTAGGAAATTAATGGATTACTGTAGACAAACTAATAATCACAACTGAGTTGGTGTAGTATGTAGACAAAAGGTCCTGTTAATGTGATTTGCAGCAGTCATCTGAAACAGTTCAAAGGATTTAATTAACTTGCTGTGAAATACATATGCAGAAAAGACAAACCTGACAGGGACTTTTTTGTTGTTGCCAAGAACCAAGATTGCTGACTCACTACCTCAAGTAAAAACTAATAAGTAGAAAGGCAAAAAAGCAGCAGTAGAAAATAACAATTTAGTTTTGAAACCGATAATATATAGAACAGCAGTTCAACATAACTTTCTATAATGAAATGCTTATTCAATAAGCAGCCACTAGCCATATGTGGAGAGAGTAATTGAGAAACTGAATTTTTACTTTTTGTTAGCTTTATTAGGATATGATTCCTATACCATATAATTTACCTATTTAATCTATAATACAATGGTTTTTAGTATAGTCACTGATATGTGCAGTTAGCTTAAGAACATTTTCATCATCTCAAAAATCCATCTTTTTTTTTTTTTAATTCAGGTTCTCTGTCACCCAGACTGAAGTCAAGGGGCATGATCACGGCTCACTGCAGCTTCGACCTCCTGGGCTCAGGCAATCCTTCTACCTCAGTCTCCTGAGTAACCGGGACAACAGGCATGCACCATCACACTCAGCTAATTTTTTTTTTTTTGAGTTGGAGTCTCACTCTGTAGCCCAGGCTGGAGTGCAGTGGCATGCTCACGGCCACTGCAGCCTTGATCTCCTGGGCTCAGGTAATCCTTCCACTTCAGCCTTCCAAGTAGCTGGATGTACAGGTGTGCATCGCCATGCCCAGCTAATTTTTTTTGACTGTAGAAACAAGGTCTCACCATGTTGCCCATGCCAGTCTCAAACCTGTGGGCTTAGGCAGTCCTCTGCCTCAGCCTTCCAAAGTGCTGGGATTAGAGGTGTGAGCCACCATGCCCGGCTTAATGTTTTGATTTTTTGTAGAGATGAGTCTTGCTATGTTGCCTAGGCTGGTCTCGAACTCCTGGGCTCAAGCAGTCCTCCCACCTCAACCTTCCAAAGTGCTGAAAAACCTATATCCTTTAGCTATTATCCTCCTACCACTGTCCCCTGAACCCATCCCCAATCACAGGGCATCTACTAATCTTTCTGTCTCAAGGCTTCCTTGTTCTGGACATTTCATATGACTGGAAGCATATAATAAGTGGCCTTTTGACTGACTTTTTTCACTTTGTGTCATGTTTGCAAGGTTATTACATGTATCAGTATTCCACTCCCTTTAATGGCTGAGTAATACTCCAGTGTAGATACTCCAAATTTTGTGTATCCATTTGTCAGCTGATGGACATTTGAGTTGTTTCCCTCTTTTGGCTATAATGAATAATGATTCTGTAAACATTTGTGTACACGTTTTTGGGTGAACATATGTTCTTTTTTGGGTATACACCTAGGAATGGAATTGCTAGGTCACATGTCTATGTTGGACAGACTGCTAGGCTGTTTTCCAAAGCAGCTGCACCATGTGACATTCTCACCAGAACGTATGAAGGCTCTGACTTCTCCACATCCTCAACACACTGGCACTTTTTAATTCCAAATATCCTAATAAGTGTGAAGTGGTATCTCATTACGGCTTTGATTTGTATTTTTGTATTTCCCTGATGACATTATGATGATGTTCAGCATGTTTTCATGTGGTTATTGGCAACCTGTATATCTTCCTTGGAGAAATGTATTCAGATCTTTTGCCCATTTTAAAAATTAGGTTGTGTTTATTACTGAGCAGCAAGAGTTCTTTCTATATTTTGGATACAAGTGCCCTGTATGAGATAGATGTTTGCAAATATCTTCTCCCCTCTGTGGGTTGCCTTTTTGCTTTCTTGATGGTAGAGGAACCAAATTTCTAATTAAGCACAGATCTAGAATCTAGTACCACGTCCCCTCACCAAAACAAAAAAAGAAAAAAAATATATATATATATATATATTTCTTTATGGGAAATAAGAGTGATTTGGGCATAACCCAAATCACCCCCCCAACCCACCCCCACAAAAAAAAACCACTTCACTTTATAGACAGAAGAAAGGCAAATGGTTGAGTGAGAACCCTCAGAACGATTTTTGTTTTTATTCAAATTATGCTGCCATTTCTGTTCCAGTGCTCTGTTTTCAAACTTTGGATTGTAACCTAATAGTGGCAACCAGTGTTTTTCTACAATGAAATCAAATATAACTCAGGAGAGTTCATTAAACACGTGAGGGTATTTTGTGAAATTTTTTTCCACACATGTGAGTTCATGTAGTGGGTTACTTATTAGGTTACAATACAAAATCTACTTATGAATCATGATTTTTAAAAGGTTTGAAAACTCAATATGGCTAGTATATAGTTTCCTTTTCCAATATTCTAAGCTTTTGTAAGGTTATTAAATGTTAATGATGCAAAGGAATATAATGTAATGCACAGATTAAAATCAGACTTAACTCTGGACCCCAGGTTACCCAATATTTAGTAACTGTTCAGCCATGGGCAAGTTGCTTGATCCTCGAGGAATCTCCATTTCCCCATTTGTAAAATTACATGTAGTATATAAGAGAGTAAAGATTAGCCACAATATTTGTAAAGCATAAAAAACAAACATAAAAAGTTGTTCAAAAATGCTAGCTCCTGTTTTTTTCAATCAGATTTTAAATATAGCAATAGTTCAATATTCAAAACCTAAAAAATATTTTATAAAACCGTAACTGCCACATATTTCATCTGTTATATGCATTCAGGTTTACTCAAACTCCATCCTGATCTTACACCTGGCCCCCTACCTCTCCCATGTCCTTCACCCTATGCTCAATGGCCTCCTCTCTGTTCTAGAACATTCCAACAACCCATCTCTGGGCTTTTGCCCTTGATGTGTCCACTGCCTGGAATGATACTCCAGATACCTGCATGGTTTACTCCTTCCCTTCCTTCAAACATGTGAATACATCTTTGCTTAAATGTCATCTCTGAGCAGCCTTCCTGGTCACCATTTAAAAAATAAATCCTCCCATCACTCTACACTACCTTTCCTTACTTTTTTTTCAGAGCACTGGTATATATTCATGTAATTATTTCTTTTGTCTCTTCACTAGAATGTTTTGCTCCCTGCTGATCCCTAGCATCTAGATAAGGCCTCGTACAGAGTAGCTCCTCAGTAAAAATTTATTGGATGGCCGGGCTCGGTGGCTCAGCCTGTAATCCCGCGCCTTTGGGAGGCTGAGGTGAGTGGATTGCCTGAGCCTGCGGGTTCGAGACCCGCCTGGGCAGCGAGACCTCATCTCTACAATAAATCAAAAAATCAGCTGGGCGTGGAAGCGCATGCCTGTAATTCTGGCTACTTGGAAGGCTGAGGCGGAAGGATCGCCGGAGCCCAGCAGGTCGAGGCTGCGGTGGCCAGGAGCGGTCACTGCACTCCAGTTCTGGGCGACAGAGTGAGACTCCCAACTCAAAAAAAAAATTTATTGGATGGATGAATATTCAGTTGCAGGGGTAGAATTTTTAGTTATATTTATTCAAATTGCTTACTTAAACTGAAAACATAATGTAAACTTTTATGACTGAAACTAATAAACTTGAGTGTCAAGGGAATAAGAGTAACGAGAAAGTCACTACCACACTAGTTAAACACATAACTGACATGACATACCTTTTGCTTCCTTCATTGTGTGAGACACAATTCTTCGGAGTATCTGATCAGCTTTGTGAAACATGTTAGTTGAACAAATAATTCTATCTGTTTCCTATGTAATACAGACATTGTTATTGGAGCAGTCGTAATAGTTTTATAAAAGAAATTGCTAAAGCAAAAGTGATGTGCATTTGAAGGGACTAAAATAAAAGTTTAAGTGTTTTTTCATTCATTCTTCCCCAGGAGAGGGTTCGGGTGACTTAGATCCAGTTGTTAACTGGTTTGATCTAGGCGGTGACATGCTGGTAAATGTCTAGTAACTGGTTCTTCAGGAAAAAAACAAATCCCAAACTTATCTGTAGTGTTGGCCAATTTCTGTGGTGTAAATATTCCCATCCTTTCCCAGTTCTGGCTACCAACATAACATCAACAGGCTCCAACATTTCTGAAAGTTTAACAATTGTGTCCAGCTGGCACCAGCCGCTAGCAGAGCACCACTGCAGCCAGGTGCCAGCAGTGAATGTTGGGGAGATGCCAATCCGGTGACAAGACATCTTTCATGTTTTACTCATATTTTACAGTCAGCTCAAAAAGATCTTCCTACAAAAAGTTGTTCCTTCTCATTTACACTAAATCTACATTGGAAGACTTACCTTTTGTTCCAAGTTGTCCTCAGCATATTTGATTGGATTTTCCAAAGCAATAAGCAATAAATCAGTCACCTCTAGACTGTAGAGAAAGTGGATAAAATATAGTAAGTAATCCTTACATCAAACATATTTTTAAAGAACTTACATTATGAACACTGAGTTGGATTCTAGAGAAAGAAAACTGCTGTAATCCAAGACCCTTAAATGACTTAGGAGCTACCTTCCACTTGTAAAATCCAGTGTAGTCGCTCAAAACAAATTATAAGCCCCAAATGCCCCATTTAAGAAATATTAATTTCATAGGAGTCACGTCAATAAGCTATTAAGTGCTGAGCCACCGGACGTTGTGGCTCATATCTGTAATCCCAGCACTTTGGGAGGCTACGGCAGGAGGATTTTTGAGCCCTGGAGTTCAAGACCAGCCTAGGTGACACAGCAAAATATTTTATCTGCAAAAAAAAAAAAATTAGCTGGGCATGGTGGCACACACCTGTAGTCCCAACTACTTTGGAGGCTGAAGCAGAAGCATTGCCTGAGCCCAGGAGGCTGAAGCTGCAGTGAGCCGTGATTGTGCCATTGCACTGCCTGGCAGACAGAGTGAGACTCCCACTCAAAAAAAAAGGTGCTGTACTGTAGGCTACCAGAACTCTATTTTATTCCCTAAGGAAAGATGCTCAGTCTTTTCTTTCTTGCTTCTGCTTATTTACTGAGCATCAATTAGTAAAGTTCTTCATGGAAGATTGAAGTAAAAGTCATTCATTTAACAAATACTGAATATGGTCTTATATGAAAAATACTGTACAACTGTGTGAAATTGTGCTAAGCTAGGGGTGTACCAAGATCCCTGATCAAGCCTGATAACATAATGGGAAGAGATAGATAAATCGATTCAATGTGCGAAAAAATTTTGGACAGTGACAAATGGATAAGTGAGTGAAGATAATAAGCAAAATGATAATGGTAAGAGTGACTCGAAAGCCCAAATAACATTCTTTACTTTGGTTAGGATGGTCAGTGGAGGCCGTCAAGTGTGAACGAGTGAGAAGGGCAGCAAGTGAAAAGGCTCTGAGGCAAGAATAAGCTGCTTGTGTTCATGGAACAGAGAGGACTGGTTTGGTTGAAAAAGGGAGAGCAGTAGGATATAAAATTGGAGTTAATCAGGGATGGTTAGAACATGTAAGTTATGGTAAGAAGTTTGAATTTGACTCAGAACACGTGGGTACCACTAAAAAATTCTAAGCCAGTGAGCTTATCAAGTTAAATCTCAACCTCAAGATGATTTTTCTCACACTGAAAAGTGAGAGACTATACCAGGTCTAAATATTGGCTCTGCCCTTTATGTATTACTTACCTAGGCCTCAGTTATTCCATCTATAAGATGGGGATAATAGTTTCTACCCTTAAGGGATTATTGTGATGGAATAAGACCATACATATAAAATGTTCAGAATGAGAGAGAATTTGAGCCTTAGTGACTATTTAGAATTCTCATATCCATGCCCTTTTGTTCTGTCTACAGTCATAAAAGAGGTAATGCATAGCAAATACTTTTTTAAGGAAACTATAACCTTAAGAAGATTCTGGAAAAGAATTTCAAAAGGAACTAGAGACACTGTTCCCAATGTAACCCAAAACTTAAATTAACAAAATGTTAAAATATGAGCTATAGTTTTTACAGTTAAAAATAAATTTACTCTTTAATCCTTTTTTATTTGCAGCTTATAAATAAATATAGTTTATAACAAATTTATAGCTTATAAATAAATATTTACATTTCAAACCGGGTGCAGTGGTTCACGCCTGTAATCCCAGCACTTTGGGAGGCCAAGGTGAGAGGATTGCCTGAGCCCATGGATTCGAGACCAGCCTGGGCAATTTGGTGAGGCTTTGTCTCTACAATAAATCAAAAAATTAGCCAGGCGTGGTGGTGCATGCCTGTGGTTCCAGCTACTTGGAAGACTGAGGCGGAAGGATCACCTGAACCCAGCAGGTTGAGGCTGCAGTGGCCATGAGTGTACCACTGCACTGCAGCCTGGGCAACAGAGAGTCTGACTCAAAAAACAAAAACAAAAACAAAAAAAACCGCAAACCAAACAAAACAAAACATTTAAATTTCAAAACATGACCAGTACATGGTATGCATTAAATAGCTGTTGCTATTATTTCATGGAAGCCTGGGAAAGATCATTTATCAGATCATCTTTCAACTTTCAAACAGAATCACCAGAACCCCTTTACGGTTACGCTGTGACTATTTTGGATACGAGCACAGGTGACCAGGTTCTCAAGAGCAAGACAAAACTGCAGATTATGGTAAGGGCTGGCGTGACACTAGAGCAGCTCGCACTAGCCTTGCTTCTAGCAAGGACTGGTTCTCATGGATCTCTGAGCAGTGATGATGACCTTATGCCAATCTCATGAGATGTCTCAGTGTCTCAATTAGCCATTTACTTCCGAAGGAGGCAATTTTAAGTACTCCAGGGAAAATAGCAATCAACTGGTTTATGTGCCTGCTCAAAGTTTCAGGATATTAAGACAAGTTAAAATCAGAAACCTCACCAGTAGCTTATTTCATAAACTGTCTAAACAATAGTTACTGATTCCAACTTTTGTTTTTGGGGGGCTTCTTCCAGTATGTTAATTTTTTTAAATGCATGGAAGCCATACCCTGGGAACTTGAGCAATGAGCTAAAAATTCAACCTTTTAAAAACTGCCAGTCTCCCAAGGACAAAAGACAGGAACTAAGAAAATGTGGGCAATATACTTCGAACTGCGCTATCCATTACAATAGCCACTAGCCATGCGAGTCTATTGAAGTCTAAATGAATTAAAATCAAATTATAAATTCAAGTCATCAATTGCACTAGCTACTTTTAGGTGCTCAATCAATAGTTCAATATGGCTAACGTCTACCATATCAGATAGTCCAAATACAGAACATTTCCATCATCAGTAAAATTTCTGTTAGCAATGTGCTGCTCTAGAACTCTCATGACATATTTCACAAATGAAATGCTTAGATCAGGAGTCCCCGAACAGGGCACAGCAGGAGGTGAGCAGCGAGTGGTCGGAGCTCCACCTTCTGTCCAATCAGCAGCGACATTAGATTCTCATAGGAGTGCACACCCTTATTGTGAACCCTATTGTGCATGTAAGGGATCTAGGTTGGGCATTCCTCATGAGACTCTAATGCCTGAAGATCTCCCCCTCCTCTTCCCCTCACCCCCACGTTCATGGAAAAATTGTCTTCCACAAAACCAGTCCCAGATGCCAAAAACATTGGGGACCACTGCGTTAGACAACACAGCCCACAAGCCTCATATATTCAAGCCGTGTATCTACGGAATGCTCTAAGGTGAATCTGGACCCAGTATCAGTTCTATTCTGCCACATATTTCTTTATATACAAAAACTACCCAGACAACCTACTTAGACTACACTATTTTAGCAAGAGCATCAAAGATGTGTTCTCTGAATTCCCCGCTCCAGCCTCTGGAAGGCAGTATAATCCTAACAGTTAAGACAGACACTTGCAAACGAACATGGGTTCAAATTCCGTCACAAGTTTAGCTGTCACAAGTTTAGTGATTCTGGACAAACTACATTTCAGTTTTGTTTTCCATCCAAAGAAGGAAATAATATCTCTCCAAAGCCGTGTGAAGATCAACCAAGCCATTATAGGTAAAGCATTGAGTTGAATACCTGACTTCCGAGGCACATGGCAGATTCTGAATTATGAGACTGTTGTGTTCCCAAGCATTTTTCTCAGGGTTGGGTTTTTCTATCTTTCTTCCCATCAAGTGGATGGTCTCAGCAGGCAGTGCCCGTGGTCTCTGGCCATTCCTCTGCAAACAGGTCTCAAGAGGACAATCTAAAAAGACCTGGCAAAAGCCTAATGAATCTGAAAACAGTTTAAAACCACAAATTACTGGTGTACTATTTTCCCAAAATATGAAATAAATGTATATTATATTATGCCAACTGCAGTAGGAAAAACTCCACTTGTAGTACTGAACAGTTAGCTTTTAAAGTTAAGTAAATTCATATAAACCTCCTAATCCAGTTAAATTCTCACTGAAGACAGTAGTGATTTTGATATGTAAATAAATGTCTCCACATGTAAAAAAAAAATGTTTTAATTACATTTCCGTGCCAGTTGGTAGACTTCGTATCGCATACTTTGATAATAAAAGTTGTCATCTAAAACCAAAAACAAAGGTCTAGAAAGGGCAGTTTTCGTTAAGAGGTAGCAAGACGGGGCCTCAAGTGCTGAAGAAAATATCAGATCTTGATCCTTTAAGCAGGTTATAAAATCTTCCCACATGGCTTCAGTCCTGTTGGGTGGGGCAGTCACCTGACACCCATTAATGACAGCCATCAAGAAGTATTCCAGGTACATCAACAGTTCCTGTCGAAGCAATTTCCATTGGGATGGCTAGAAGAAACCAAAGAATTGCAATTCATATTAGGCCAGTAGGTATCACACCCTGCCCCATATGAAAATGTCATGGTACTGAACCATTTGTAGTTCTCTAACACACCTGGTTTCTCATGCCTTCATATACATGTTCCTTCTTCCTCGAAAAACTCCTGCTTAATGATGCTAGTGTGGCAAGAGTACCCAACCATGCGGAGGCAGCTCAGCCCCTCCCTTGTCTATCATGACATCCCTTTTGTACATATTATGGCTCCACTCTAGCAGGGCTAAAAGGACTTACACTGTTTAGGCATTTGTTTGCACTTGTCTATCTCCCTGCCAGATTACTAGTCCACTGCATTCTCAGCTCCAGGAGAGAGTCTGGAACCTAACAGGTAATACAGATAAGGATGAATAACTGAATGAGAGAATACATGAAATACGTTATTTACCATCCAAGTAAGGTGGAGCCAAAATAAGTATCTTCCCAAAATAAACAGTCTAGCTAAGACGTAACAATGCAGGTTTGCCCTTGAAATGAGAAAAGTTGCAGACAGCACAGCAAAAATGTCAGTTGCAAGGTCCCTGGGTTAAGATGAAAAGACTTCAGGTTAACAAATGAGTTACTGTGAGATGGGAAAAGATGATGAAGCAGATTAAGGGGAAGAAAATAAGTAGTGTGAGACTACAAGTAATCTTGTGTTGGTCAAAGGCTGTCAAGAGCACTGATGTAGTTAAGAAGTCAAAGCTGGAGGGAAAACAGGACAGGAGATGGAAGTCTCTCACCTGCCTGTCCATGTCTTACCACATCACTGAGATTACGCCACAAGCAACACATACATACATCAGCTAAACCCGCTAAAATGGAACAACACATCTCTTCCTACAAGGTAAGATTTCTAATGATGGTAACCAGATGAGTCCTATGGCATTTGTCTGTAGGGGAAGGGTGGAAAAAATATATCACAAAAATGAGGGAAAAGCCAGAAAATACAACAATCCCTACCAATAACTTTGAGTTTCCTGCCAAGTGGTGAAAATACTATCATCTATGTAATTCCTGCACTACCCTGATACTGCATTTACCTCACACCCAAGAATGAGGAATTAAATAAACTTTGCAGGGGAGGCCCGGAACTTTTCCATGCAACAAATATACTGTATTTTTGCATATACTCACAGAGTGGATTCACATTATATTTGTATTTGATTTATGTACATTCATCTACATCAGGCACTAAACAAAATCAATTTTTAGATTTCAGAATATTTCAGAGTATTTTCTCTAGAGTGCGCATGAGCTGGGAGACTTGAATCCACTCTTCTCCCAGTGGTCGCAGTTTCCATAAGCTTCTCCAAGAGAATGCTTCTTGTGTGATGAGTGTGAGTTGAGGGTCTAATGAGAAGTATGTACTTGGAACATACTGTCCCTAAATACAGTACAAGCCTATTATTTCCCTGGCGACCAACTAAGAAACAGCCACCTTTTCCAGAAGCAAATTTACTGAGACGAGTAAAACATTAAGCGTCAGAGACTGATCCTTCGTTTGTACAGCCTCTTTCTATCATTCTGGGAGGGTCCCTAGCAATTTTATAATTGGCATTATTTTTCTTAAAGAGAGTTCCTCAAATTTCATAAACGTCAAGCCCCACAAAATCTGGACACACCTGTAGCTAGATGTTAAACGAGCTGTGTTGGAATATTTCGAGATTCTTTTCTTTTCCTCAAGAGAAACTTCCCAAGGGATTCTCAAGAGTACATTTGGCTCCAGGGGATTTCCACCTTGTATGCAGACTTCGGAACCTAATCCTGTCTTGAGACTCCACTGCATAGAATATACCGTATACATAAAACATATTCTATACTATATATATGGTGCACATACATATGCATCAAATATCCATATAAACTTCTAGCATGCACCAATCTTTTTTAGAAATGTTTTAATTTTCAAATGTGGGATACAATTCAGGATTAGGTATACAGATGTTCATTGTGCAGGTACCCTTGTTGATGAAGTGTGCTCCCCTTCCCCAGGCAGTTTTCCACTACCGCCAACACGCACCATTCTAAAACGGTTTCTTCCTAACTATTTAACGATACATTTCGACAGCCAAGTCGCTCACTAGCTGCAATAACGATGCTAACCCAGCTCCACTTTTCTGGAACTCCTGTCTCTCCTCTAGGCGCGGCACTGCCTAGTAAGTCTCCGGCGTGAGTGCGACGCAGACAGCACAGCGCCGCCTCGACGCGCCGCCGGCACGCCGCGGTTTGCGACCCAAGTCCAGGCCCCGCCCCTCGCACTCACCAAAGGCGGCGCGCTGGCCCTGTCGAAGGACGCGTCAGGCATGACGTCATCATAGGCGACGACGCCGACGGCCCAGCCTCGCTCCCGCCGCAGCCAGTGGCCAAGCGCGCGTGCGAAGGCTGATTTTCCTGCTGCGGGCAGCCCGCAGAGGACGCAGACTCCCAGCTTCCGCGGGCCTTCGCTGCCAGTTCCTGCGGAGTCCTCGGCGGCCTTCATGCTGCCTGGGGAGACCGAAGGAGGCCGGGAACGTCGTCTCCGGGACGCGGTCTGCCAGGTGCGCACGCGCAGCTCTGCGCCGTCCTGCTGCGCCGCCGTGAGGAAAAGGCGAGGCTTCGGATTCGGAAAAGATGGCGTGGGCCTGGCTGGTGGCGAGGCCGTCCCGGTGGTCACACCGCTGCGCCGAGCTGTGCGTGAGGCCAGACCTCTAGGCGGTGGTGGTCACGGCGTTGTATTTCCTGTCTCCTGGACATCCGTATAGGGCCCCAGAGTTAGGTTTAATCTTCAAATCGAATCATCCTCTCTGTCGGAAACTTTCAAGTTGGTAAGATTTGCGCCTGGTTCTTGTTATGAGGAGGTCTTCCTGCCCAGGAAAATCTCAAAAGAGACTTTAAGCCTTTTCCTTCAGCGGTCTTTGGAAAGTAAATTAGTGGAAACCGATGACAGACGAAGCTGGCAGTCCCACGACCGCGCTCCGCTGCTCTTCCTAGATGCTCAAAGCAGAGCGAATGTTATTGTCCCCTGACGCCACCTGTCGGCAGCAAGCATGAGGCAATGAGGGCAGGAAAGGCCCATCCTTAGACTTCAAGTCCAATGCATGCGTGCAGAGAATAGGCATTTTAGTGTTTACAAAGTAAGCTGGGGAGAGGTATAAAACACAGTTTTTGTGTGGGTGTGTGTGATAGAAAATCTGAATTCAGATTATTGTTTTCACCTTATTATGGGGGCTGATTTCTTACTCGTAAGGGATGTGTTCAAAATGTGAACACCCGAAGACAGACTCAAAATTACCTGATGCTAAACCTGATTTAATTTGTGATTACAAAGCACATGCACAGAATCTCTTTTTCTTTTGGATGAAAGCGCTGAGATAAACTCGCTTTTCATTTCGTGACATTTTATTGTTATTGGTCCAGTATGAGGTCCGTCTTCTCAAGATATTTTATTGTTATTGGTCCCGTGTAAGGTCCATCTCCTCATTTGCCTTTTTCCTTTTTCAAAGACAATGTCTTGCTGTGCCACCCTAGGTGAAGTGTAGCGGTGCAATCATAACTTACTGCAACCTCAAACTTCTGAGCTCAAGCGACCCTCCCATCTTAGCCTCTTAGTAGCTAGGACTCTACTTGCTGGAGTCGGTGGCTCCACTGCTTGTCTCATCCATCCTCCACTTCCACAACCATTTTAACCCCTGCTAACAGCCTTTTTTTCTTCTTAACATGGTTATTTTTGTTTTGGTTATCTTTTTTTTTAATAGACTTTATTTTGCTTGTTATTGTTGAGCTGGGGCTCTCACTTTGTCACCCAGTGCAGTGGCATGATCATGATTCACCACAGCCTTGACCTCCCGGGTTCAGGCAACCCCTCCCCCTCTTCAGTTCCAGAAGAGCTGGGACTACAGGTGCATACCACCATGCCTGGCTAATTTTGTTGTTTGTAGAGATAAGGTCTCACTATTTCCCATGCTGGTCTTGAACTCCTGGCCTCAAGCAGTCCTTTCACCTTGGCCTCCGAAAGTGCTGGGATTACAGGCATGTGCCACCACAACTGGCTGATAACAGACTTTTTCAGAGCAGTTTTAGGTTCACAGCAATACTCAGCAGAAAGTACATAGTTCTCTTATGCCCCCACCCCCATCATTCACAGCCTTCCCAACTACCACCATTCCTTGCAAGATGATACATTTGTTATAATTTGTGAACTTACACTGACACATCATTATCATCTAAAGGCTGTAGTTTACATTGTGGTTAACTCTGGGTAGTGTACATTCCACAGGTTTTATCAGTGTATAATGGCATATATTCATCAGTATGAATAGTTTCACAGCCCTAAACATTCTCTGTGTGCCACCTATTGAATCCTCCTTATCTATTCTGGCACCAGTGATCTTTTGTTATCTCTATAGTTATGCCTTTTCCAGAATGTTATATAGTTGGAATCATAAAGCCTTTCATAAAGTGAAAGATTTGTAAATCATCTCACTTACAAATATGCATTTAAGTTTCCTCAAGTTTTTTCATGGCTCGGTAGCTCATTTCTTTTTAGTATTGAATAATATTTCAGTGTCTGAATGGATGTACTATGGTTTATGTTTCCATTCACCTTTTGAAGGATATCTTGCTTCCTTTCAAGTTTTGGCAATTATGTATAAAGCTGCTATGAACACTCATGTGCAGATTTTTGTGTGGACACAAGTTTTTACCTCATTTGGGTAAATATTGAGGAGCATGATTATTAGGTCACATGGTAAAATGTATGTTTAGTTTTGTAAGAAACTGCCAAACTGTTTTCCAGAAGTGACGGTACCATGCTGCATTCCTACCAGCAATGATGAGACTTCCTGTTGAGACTTCCTGTTGTTCCACATCTTCCCCAGCATTTGCTAGTGTCAGTGTTGTGGATTTCTGCCATTCTAATAAGTCTAGTGGTATCTCATTTTTTTTTTTTTAAGTTTGAAATTCCTTGATGACTTACGATATTGAGTATCTTTTCACATGCTTATTTACCATCTGTACAAAGTCTGTGTGTACAGTCCTTTTTTAATCTGATTGTCCATTTGTTTGTTTGGATGTCCAATGAGGTGCCTATACAGTTTTGGTTTTTTTGTTGTTTTTTTTTTTGAGACAGGACCTTGCTATGTTGCCCAGGCATCTTGAACTCATGGACTCAAGCGATCCTCCCACCTCAGCCTCCCGGGTAGCTAGGAATACAGGCACATACCACCCCACCTGACGTTTTGCCCATTTTTATATTGGGTTGTTTTCTTATTGCCGAGTTTTAAGTGTTCTTGTATATTTGTGATAACAGTCCTTTATCAGATGTCTTTTGCAAATATCTTCTCCAAGTCTTTGGTTTACTTTTTTATTCTCTTCATGATGTCTTTTGGAGTGCAAAAGTTTTTAATTTTAATGAAGTCCAGCATATCAATTACTTCTTTCATGGATCAAACGTTTTTATATCTAAGAAGTCAACACCGATCCCAGTCTTCTAGATTTTCTCTTATGTAATCCTCTAGGACTATTATGGTTTTGTGTTTTACATTGTTATATGGTCCATTTTTGTTGTTGAGTTGGGGGTCTCTGTTGCCCAGGCTGGAGTGCAGTGGGAGGATCACAGCTCACCACACCCTTCACCTCCTGGGCTCAGGTGTTTCTTCCACTTCAGACTCCCCAGTAGCTGGGACTAGCGCCCTAATATCCACCTGGGGGGCTTTGAGGTGATGGTGAGCCAGTGCCAGGCACTTTAGCAGATTTCCCAGGCCTCCCTAAGTGGCTAGCATTTCTGAGCTAGGTGTTCTCTCTTCAGAAGAGAGTGCACCTGCTTTCCAATGGCTTTCTGGCCTGCATATTGGACAAGATCCAGGAGGCTTAGGCCTCTTTTGAGACAACTATGCTTTTAGCCCCTGCAGACTACCCACAGCAACGGCCACCATTCCCTTTAGCAGATTCGTTCTTACCAGGTCTCTGACGGGCAGTTGGAATTTTGTCACTAATGGTGATTGCCAATTGGGATGCCTCTTTTGGCCCTCTGGTTCTGCCGCCCTCCATGTTGGCACCCTGCTGCTCCTCTAACATCTCAGCTGAAAAAAAAAAAAACCTCAGGCTGGGCTCGATGGCTCAGCCTGTAATTCACGCTTTGGGAGGCCGAGGTGAGTGGTTTGCCTGAGCCCGTGGGTTCGAGACCCACCTGGGCAACTTAGCGAGACCTCATCTCTACAATAAATCAAAAAATTAGCCGGGCGTGGTAGCATATTCCTGTAGTTTCAGCTTGGAAGGCTGAGGCAGAAGGATCTCCGGAGCCCAGCAGGTTGAGGCTGCAGTGGCCGGGAGCGGCCACTACACTCCAGTCTGGGCAACAGAGTGAGACTCCAACTCAAAAAAAAAAAAAAAGAAAAGAAAAGAAAAACCTCAAAAGTTTTCCTGTAAGTGGCTATAGATATGAAACTTTTGACCATTTTCCTGCCTGTAACAGTCTGATATAAAATCCTTTAGAGCAAACAGATTACGTGGATGTGAAATGATCTGCCCTATTTATTTCTAATTATGAACAGGTAAATTTGTGAAAACTCTTTATAAATGACTAAATTACAGTCTTAGTGGTGAGGTGTGACAATTAGGTGGGAGTGATCAGCTCCTATCCTCATTGTGCCTACAGAGTACCCAATATTTGTCTGTCTGGCAGGAGAAGTACTAGGCTTAGTAAAGTGACTTAACTTTCTTTTTATGAAACAACTCTAGCAAGCCAGACATAACAAATCCTGGTGTTATTTAGCACTAATGTTTCAGCCCATGATAAAGTTGGAATTAAGATTTTACTAGAGCACTTGCAAGTTTGGTTGGAAAAGCAGATTAAAATGACAATTGCCTTTTTTTTTTTTGCAAGTTTACAGGATTAATTAACACATGATCCCTTTACATTTGTCTGGGAAGAACACTGATAGTCTTAGTTTAGATTTAATTTGAGAGAGATGTATCATAGAAAAAAACATGAACTTTAATATCTTACTATCCCAGCCACCTCTGAGGGGAGGCCAATTAAGCCATGGTGAAAAACTGAATGGGCTTTCCAAGAATACACGATGGAGAAGAGTGGGGGAGGGGGGAAGGCTGTGCCCACGGCTTGACTTGCTGCAGCCAGGGGGTTATCAGGCTGTGGGGGAGGGCAGGAGAGGGAGGCTGGAGGCTAGGGTCAGGCATCACAACTCACAGCCATAGACTCTGGCCCCTCCTCCTCAGGTGGAGGTAGAGGGGAAGAAGGAAGAGCAGAAGGGAAACTGACGGAGGGTAGAGTGGCAAAAGCAGATGATGAGAGACAGAAGTTCAGCCGACTGGGTCAGCATCTGAGTTGCCGAGGGAAAACAGGAAGGGAATAAAGTAATCAAAGAAGGAATTAAAAGGAGCATGCCACAGGAAGAACAAGGGGTTCGGGTGGCATGCCATTTTGAAAACCTTGAACCCTGTGCCCTGGTCACAGCAATAGAGGTCAAGCTAAGGAGAGAATCAGAGACAAGGGACCCGCCTTGGGCCCATCTCTTGGTTGTCTAGCCGGTATTAAGGAGACGCTTAGGGCAGATGCCTCCTTTTTAATGAGAGGGTCCCGAGACCTTTTAGAATGCGTTTCAATGCGGGGAGGCCTTAGCCATCCCATCGTGAGTTTTCCATGAGAGTAATCCTAGAGAGGGAAGAGGGATTGATATTAAGAACGGTCCCTGAGAGGCCAAGAGAGAGAACACAGAGGGCCCTGGGCCCCAGAAAAAAAAAACTGAACATCTGTGCCCTCAGCCAGCATCTCAGGCAGAGGATCGATGGAATCAGCCTGAGTATGTGGGAAATGAGTAAGAAAAGGGCATCTCCTTGTCTCCCCTTCACTGTCAAGGGAAGGGGCTCCAACGCTAGAGCTGCTCCAAACCACACACTTGGGCGACTTGAACAAGATTTCCACAGGGGGCCCCGGGCCCCAGTATTGTGCTCCCAAATGAACTTAGAGAGAAAGGGCAGCCTCTCAGAGCTGTTCCTGGATCCATTCCTGACCAGAAGAGCAATTAGACTCACCAGTAAAGATGGCGGACAAGGCTGAGGCGACAGGGAGAAGTTCATTTGATGTAGCTCTTCGTGGGCAATAAGATCATGAGTGAGTAGCAGAGAAAAGGATCCATGCACCTTCTCTCTCCCCATAGACTAGGGTTGGAAAAGAGAAGAGAGAGGAGAGTCACCTCTCCAAAGTAGGGAAGGAGCCAAAGCCAGGAAACATGGCCACACCAGAGTCTAGTAAGGCAATGGTGGCTGGCTGCTTGTGGTTGAATCCTTTTAATCTTTCACTTTGATGGGGGAAGGTCGTTAATGTGATTGAGTGGTGGTCTGCTCCACATCATCACCAAGGGGCAGGCAAGAGCAGGTACTGATGATGTCAGGTGATGGACAACAGGTAGATGGGTGGGTTAGTCACATGATTGCTGCCATGGTGGGTGGGGTCTGTCTGTGTCTCAAAGGTCATGGACAGATTAGGTTAACTTGAGAGGAGGCAAATGCTTGAAATAGAAAAGCTAATTAGTACAAAACAAGCTGGGGAGGGGATTGTAGAAACTGGCTCTGTCCTTTGGATAGTGAATTAGAGGGTAAATTAAAGTGAACTGCTAGAAAAACATGAGATTTGGGCAATGTTAAAATGACTGCTCATTGGGTATATTAAATCCATGTTATGTCCTTCTACCCACCAAGAGGATGAATAAATTATGATATATTCACATAATGAAATATTACTCACCAGACAAAATAAATGAACTACATCAACATACAATACTGCTGATAACTCTTAGTAATATAAAGTGAAAATAATTACATCCCAAAAGGTTACAAATAGCTTGATACCATTTTTTATAATTTTTAAAATTATTTAAAAAATAATTTTCAGGAATATAGATACAAAAAGTAGATGAACATGGGATTCCAAATGATAATTATCTGGGGCTGGATGAATATCCATACATTTTGTTACAGAAATATTAATGTATTTGATTATGTGCTACTATCCTAGACATCCACTGAGAGTGTTGTGTATTTTATGTATTACTGATCTAAACTCCAAAAATTTATCAATTTCAAAACACATCTGGATGCAATGGTTCCAGTTAAGGATTTGTGAATCTATACAGACCTGGATTGAAAGGTGGCAATGAGGCCAGGCTCGGTGGCTCAGCCTGTAATCCCAGCGCTTTGGGAGGCCGAGGTGAGTGGATTGCCTGAGTCTGTGGGTTCGAGACCCGCCTGGGCAACTTGGCGAGACCTCATCTCTACAATAAATCAAAAATGAGCCGGGCGTGGTGGTAGCGCGCGCCTGTAGTTCCAGCTACTTGGAAGGCTGAGGCAGAAGGATCGCTGGAGCCCAGCAGGTCGAGGCTGCGGTGGCCAGGGGCGGCCACTGCACTCCAGTCTGGGCGACAGAGGGAGACTCCAACTCAAAAAAAAAAAAAAAAGAAAGGTGGCAATGAAGATGGAGATATATTTGGAAGGGAAAATGGAGGACACTTGCAGATGAACTGGATTTGGGGGTGAAGAGAGAGAAGAGGTTCATGGAGTCAATGGTAGTTCCCTTTAGTGAAATGGGCAATAGGTCTGGAGGGTAATCAGATTGATCTGGGCTAAATAAATGTTTAAATCTGTAACAGTTGCAGTTGGACTGATCTTGATGTAATTTCCAAATACCATTGCCCTGTTCATTCCTTCCCAGCTGTCCTGACTCCAGGAGAAGCCTGTCAATCTCCAATCCATTTTCCCTGTCTGTAAAGATATGGTTTCTATTCTTTGACCCACTTGCTCCTTCCATTCCACACAGGCTGTCTTGGTAGGGAACAGGCAGTCACTAACCTCTTCCCACAGCTACCCAATCTCTGTTGTTCTCACTCTGTGCCCGCCAAGCTTCTTTTTTCTGACATAAATATTTTTGGGAGTATCAGTTCACTAAGTATATACTGAGTTCATAGAGAATGGTGGGAACTATGACAGTTGCTGGCCTGGGAGAAAGACCCTTACCAACAAGTAGTGATGGGGATGTCTTAATCCATTTAATGTTGCTATTTAAAAAAAATTTAAAAAACCTGAAGCCAGACAGTTTATAAAGAAAAGAGGCTTATTTGGCTCATGATTCTACAGACTATCCAAGAAGCCTGGTGCCAGCATTTGCTTCTGGTGATGATCTTAGGCTGCTTCCACTCATGGTGGAAAGCAAAGGACAGCTGGCAGGGATCACATGGCAAGAGAACCAGAGGGGAGGTACCAGGCTCTTTTAACAACCAGCTTTTGAAGGAACTAAGAGAGCAAGAACTCACTCCTCCCTCCCCAGGGAGGACCTTCATCTATTAATGAGATATCCACCTGCGTGACTCAAACACCTCCCATTAGGCCCCACGTTCAATATTGGGGATCAAATTTCAACATGAGATTTGGAGCGAACAAACATCCAAACTATAGCAAGAGGTGACATGTTGGGAGCCAACATCTATAGCTACATGGCGAGGCCTGTAAAGGCCCATCTGGAAGATCGCCTCTGACATAGGATATCAGTTATACCTATAATATTGGTGTGTGATTAGTGACCAGTGTGCATACATGGCAGTAAAACTTATAAGTAAAATCTCTATACACCTGATGAAAGGTTATACAGCAGAATGACCTTGTCCCTTCTAAATCTTACTTCTTTTTAGATATTTTTTAACTTCTATTTCCTGGTAGACTGGTAAATCAGCTCGTTCCCAAAGGCAGTTTCTCCTAGGATTAAGATTAGAAACTAAATTATCATAATAGTTTTATTGCCCTATCTCTAGCCAGGCAGGATGTTTTTCTAGTTTCGTTACATGCCGAAACTCTGTTTGCTTCAGCCCGTGGCCATTGCCATAGTAACTGTGCAGTCCATTATCCAACAGTGTGACAAATACTATTTGATTTTTAGAATAGACTTGTTTGGATAAAACATTCATTTAAGATGATACAATTTCCATCGGAAAGATTTAAACAGTAATAAGCATTCGTAGAAAACTTTTAGGTTTTGTTTAAGCTTTTTAAGTTTCCTCTTCTCAGATTATGACTTTAGTTCCTGTTCCTGTAGGCCAATTTTAAGATCCTTTGATTAGTATACCGAAACTTTCCCAACGCTGTAGTTTTTGCTTCTAATATGACAATAGGAAATTTTACACGTAGCCATGTATTAATATACTAGGAAAAAAGATTTAAGTTTTGGGTTAAAGTCGTAGTTTTATTAGAATAGAATGAGAATTATAGTGTTATGATTCTAAAATCATACGTCAATGATAATTATAAGATTTAATGATAAGGTATTAGCTTAATCAGATATAGCATAGTATTAAAGTCCAAACACTAGATCATGAAACTCATATAAGTCATGGTAAGGAATAAGTTTTGAATTAATTGTTATAGAATTACAGGCCACTATGTTGAATCGTAATAGATTAATGGAATAAATAAAAATTAAGTCATTTAAGTAAACTTATAAATTATAGTATAGTGATAATATCAATCATTAAAAAATATTAGGAGTCAGTGAACTTGGATTGAACCTAGAGTTAACTAAGAAAGTTTTTGTATTAATCAGGGTTTAGAACAAAGAGTATAATATGAATGATTTGTTGAACACTATGGAAGACACTTTTAAACGAACTATATTGAAATTGTGCACCTGTGACCTTGATGTGAGATTTGTGAAGCACGTCAGGCATCATGGAGTTCAAACTGTCTGCTTGGAGCTTGCAAGTCTCATGATGGTCTTGTGATGCATAGTTTGTAAAGCGCAATATACATCATGGAGTTTGTACGCCCCCAGCAAGTGATTATCACACTGCTGGAGGGTATGAAAAATGGTATATAAGTTGGAAGGAGTCCGAATAAAATTTGGCTTCAGTCCTGATCAGACTGTTCCCAGAAGAATGGCCTCAGAGTCGTTTCTCCTCTCTGTCCGGATTCTCTGGAGCGGGTCCTAACCCTACCCTTGGTCGGGGCTGGCCCCCGGCAGTGACAACTTATATATGATTCAGAAGAATTTTTTCCACATACCTATTTACTCACCCTAAGCTATGCAGAATGCCCAGCCCTGGTCCCGCTGCATGCGGGGACACATGAGTAGACCACAAAAGACAGTCACTAAAAATGCATTGCAGAAGAAAGACATCTGGGGGTTCCCAAGCTGAGTGAGAGGAATTTGAAGTACAGTCAAGAGTAGCTCCCTTTCCAGTGGGTGAAGTGGGCAACTCTGGGGCTATCACAGAAGGAGGGACTAGTCAACCTGAGACTTAAGTTTATATTATCAACTACTGTTGGACCCAAATCCACCCACCTAAACTCTATATCAATATTCTGTCTCCTGTAGTAATGCTGTGTTGCCATGTTGCACCCTGTTAACTGGTTATGTTAACATAACCAGTAAATAATCTAATTACACTATTGTCCTTTTCTATGCCTCAAGTGAGATTGAAGTCTGTGGAGATAGCCTTAGAAACTCAAGAGCAAGCTCAAATTATGACTGGATGCCAATATCACTTGCTTATATTTGAACCTGTTCTTGAGAAGCATATTTTAGACAGTAAACACCTAAACCTGAAGTCACAGTTGTTCATTTTGGAGTTCTAAAATACAAAACAATGTTTTTATAGAAAGTTTTAAAAATCATTTTTCCAAATTTATTGAAAAGATTGGGCTCAGATGTATTCACTACTGAATTTTACTAAACATTTGAGGAAAGTATGCCAATGATCTACAATCTCTTCCAGAACATTGAAGCAGAGGAAATACTTCCTAATGCGTTCTATGAGGCCAGTATTACCCTAATGTCAAAACCAGGCAGAAACATTGTAACAACACTACATTACCTCTCTGGGATGTATGAATAGCTCTTTTGTGTCTATTTGTATAGATGCAAAAATCCTCAACAAAATATTAGCAAACTGAATTTTAAAATGTATTTTAAAAATTATATCCCACAACTAAATAGGTTTTATTCTAAGCATGCAAAGCTGATCCAACATCTGAAAACAAATTAATGTGATCTATCACAGCAAGAGGTTAAAAAAGTAAATTCTCATATCAATAGATGCAGAAAAAAACATTTGACAAAATCCTACAGTCATGATAAAAACTCTCGGCAAACTAGGAGTAGAAGGGATCTTCTTCAACTTGATAAACAATATCTGTAGAAACCCTACAGCTAACATCATACTTAATGGTGACAGAGGCTTTTCCATTAAGATCAGAAACAAGGTAAGAATGTCCCTTCAACAATCCTTTTCAACATCATACTGGAAGTTCTAGCTAAAGCAATAAGTAAAGAAAATAAATGGTATACATACTGGGAAGAAAGAAATAAAACTGTCTTTCTCTGCAGACAACATGATTATCTATGTAGAAAATCCAAAAGAGTCAACAGTAAAATCTGGAACTAAAGTGATTTTAACAAGGTTACAAGATATGAGGTCAGTATTCAAAAATTTCTTAATATCAGCAATGAAAACATGAAATTAGAAACACAGTACCATTACACTTGCACTCCCAAAAATGAAATACTTAAATTTAAAACATCTTTTGTTAGGTATAAAAGAAACAAATTATGCACAAGAGCCATATGGAGAAAATGACAAAACTCTGATGAAAGAAATCAAAGAACTAAATAAAAGATATTCCGTGTTCATGGACAGGAACACTTGCCAAGATGTCATATGTCAAGTGGCAGTTCTTTCCAACTTGATCGATAGATTCAACAAAATCCCAGTCAATCCCAGCAAGATGTTTTGTGGCTATAAACCTAATGATTCTAAACTTCATGTGGAAAGGCAAAAGTCCTAGACTGACCAACTATATCGATAAAGAACACAGTTGGAGGACCTGACAGCAGCCAACCTCAAGACTTGCTTAAAGCTACGGTAATCAAGACAGTGTGGTATTGGTAAAATAACAGACAAATCAATGAACAGAATAGAGAGCCCAGAGGCAGATTCACATAAATATAGTCAAATAATCTTTGACAAAGGAGCAAAGGCAATACCATGAACAAAAGACAGTCTTTTCAATAACTTGCTGAAACAACTGGATACCCATAAAAATATATGTATATTTTTTTAAAAAGGAATCTACACACAGACATATCCTCCACAAGAACTAACTCAAAATGGATCATAGAGGCCAGTTGTGATGGCTCACACCTGTAATCCCAGCACTTTGGGAGGCTGAGACAAGAGGATTGCCTGAGTCCAGGGGTTCGAGACTGGCCTGGGCAACTTCATGAGACCTCATCTCTACAGTAAGCCAAAGAATTAGCCAGGCATGGTGGCACGCACCTGTGTTTCCAGCTACTTGGAAGGCTGAGGCAGAAGGGTTGCCTAAGACCAGCAGCTCAAAGCTGTGTTGGCCATGAGTGTGCCACTGCACTCCAGCCTGGCTGACAGAGTGACACTAGCTCAAAATTTTAAAAAATACATGTTTTAAGCTGGGCACGGTGCCTCACGCATGTAATTCCAGCACTTTGGGAGGTGGAGGCAAGATGATTGCCTGAGCCCAGGGGTTCGAGACCAGCCTGAGCAACCTGGCGAGACCTCATCTCTACAACAAATCAAAAGTAGCCGGGTGTGGTGGCGCATGCTAGTAGTTCCAGCTACTTGGAAGGCTGAGGTGGAAGGATCACCTAAGCCCAGCAGGTAGAGGTTGCGGTGGCCATGAGCATACCACTTCACTCCAGCCTGGGTAACAGAGTGAGATTCCTACTCAAACAACAAAAAGAACCTATGTTTTTTAAAACTGTTAATACTTAAACACTTCAGGTTCTCAATTCAGTCTCTAGGGTGGGGTAAGAAACAAAAGCCTCAAGAACCACGCCTACCCCACGCCCTCCTAAACTGCCTGCAAACGAGGTAAATTGATTTCACTCACAGCAGTTTGTGATCAGCTATGGTGTTTTTCAGTGCCAAATTGCTAAAGACTTTTAAAATCTCCTTCCAGGCATGAGGATTACTAATCCAATATAGGATGGATAACAAAATGACTTTCTGTTTAAAGTATTACTAATTATTTTTGTTAAACTCTAAGGTAATATTTTCCTTGTCAAAGGTGGAAAGCCAGTACCACCCCACTCCTCCCATCAAAAGTAGACAAATGTCAATCTACCATGGCCAGAGTGGAGGTCACCTGGGATCCACCATTTGACATATCATTGTGAAAGTATATCAGACTTACAATAAAAATAAACAAACAAATGGGACACTCTTCTCTTGCCAGTGCTACCTGTTTTAAGTTCTTGTTATTTCCTACAACTTAAACTACAACCGAACTACATGTCTCCAAATGAATGTTTAAAAATTTTTTTTCAGACTTTCTTGAAGTAGCTGTATTTCCTTATTAAAGTCATTATTAACAAATCCCTTATAACTGTCTATAGATTATCATCACAAAAGCCCAAAGAAACTTGCAGACAAGCTGTGGGGACAGACACATAGGGACTAAGGAATTCACCGAGCGGTCATTTTAACATTGCCTAAATCTCATGTTTTTCTAGCAGTTCACTTTAACTTACCCTCTAATTCACCATCCAAGGACAGAACCAGTTTCTCAGAAGTACCTATTGATAATTGTTTTACAACCCCCTCCCCAGCTTGTTTTGTACTAATTAGCTTTTCTTTCAAGTATTTGTCTCCACTCATAAGACCCAAGTTAACATAATCTGCCCTTTATGACCTTTGTGACACAGACCCTACCACCATGGCAGCAATCATGTGACCACCCCCCCCATCTGCCTGTTGTCTATCACCTGTCATCAGTACCTGTGCTTACCTTTCTCTTTGTGATGAAGTGGAGCAGACCACCACTTAACCACATTAGCGACCTTCCCCCATCAAAGGGAAGGATTAGAAGGACTCAACCATAAGCAGCCAGCCGCCACTGCCTTACTGGACCCTTGTGTAGCCATGTGCTCTTTGAGCTTTGGCCCCCTTCCTTGCCTTGGGGAGGTGAATCTCCTCTCCTCTCTCTCTCTAACTTACTTTTTAAATAAACTATATTTTCCAGTCTAACTTCTGTGCAATTCTCTGCATCTTTTACACGGCACCAGATTGCACCAGACACCTACACCCCTGGTGGGTGGTGGCAAATACTAGAAGTAGAAAAGCTAATTAGCACAGAACAAGCTGGGGAAGGGTATTTCTGTCCTCTGCTTCACCTTTTGACGTCAGAAGGCCAAAAACACCCTTGGATCATGCTAAAGCTGCCATTTTTTGAACCCAAGTGTCATAGTGAAGCATGAAGCTAAATTGCACATGCTTTAATTTCTCCTTTCATAATATTCATGACTCCTTCTACATATATTTGGCCACCCTGCTCAGCATAAATTCTCGTTCTCTTTTCCTCTCCTTCATGTGTTTTCAGTTTCTGGCTGGAGGCTATGCTTCCCAGTCAGAATGGCCACCCTGCAGGCTGCAACCCTTCATGAGAAATAAAGCTCTCACTTCCAAGTTTATGAATCTCATGATTCAGTTGACATTCCAAGCATGTTAGTTGTCCTTAGGGGTAACTGTACTCATCTGGGAACAAGTGAGCAGAAAGAGCAATGTGTGACAATTCTGGGTCTAAAGTTCCTGGTATATATAATAAATGACATCCTCAAAAGGACACTTGGAAATCTTAGAAAATCTGAGATTTTCTCCTGCCTCCCCATTATCTTCAGAAGCAGATTTTTCCTCCAGTTACTTTCACGGTATTCTGTCAACTCAGCATTCAGTTTCTTTATTTGTTAACAGAAATTGCTAACCAGCTAGCTACCAAAGCCCAGATTTCTTAATCACACGAATGGCCAGTAAAACCCTACCCCTCACTATTTTTGCCTATATTCTCCCTTCTTTACAAATTCCTAGACCTACGTTTTTTGAAACTCCTTTCTAATTGCAAACATTTTTACCTTTAAAAATACTTTAAACTGGCTGGGTGTGGTAGCTCACACCTGTAATCCTAGCACTTTGCAAGACTGAGGAGGGAGGACTCCTGGAGCCTAGGAGTTTGAGACCAGCCACAGCAACATAGTAAGACCTTGTTGCTACAAAAATAAAAAAATTAGCCAGGCATGGTGGTGCACACCTATAGTCTCAGCACTCAAGAGGCTGAGGGGGAAGGATTGCCTAAGCCCAGGAGGTCAAGGCTGTGGTGAGCCTTGATCATACCACTGCACTCCAGCCTACGTGACAGAATGAGACCCTGACTCAAACAAGACACAAAACAAAAAAACCTAAAAACTTAAATTGTTTTGCCTTAATCCAAACATGGCTGTGCCAGCATGGCATTGTTTACAACCTCTGCAAAAAATCTCACTTCTAGTTGCTGAGATTTACTAAGATATGTTATTTAGTCTAATAGACAATAAATGCTTGTTCCTTCAGCTGCTATTCACTCATGGAATTGTGAAAGTGGATTTCCCCGTTTTACTCTTCAGTGAGGTATTGTTTGTACCTATTTCAACAACTCCTACAAAGTTTAGTTCCAAGTAAAATTTATAAGCGGACTGGCTCGTGTTTATGCTCACCATCAATGCCATTTGCAGTTCAATCATCCTCAAGTCATCTGTCTTACATTCCCTTTGAGTTTTTTTTTTTTTAGTTTTAATTTTTTTAGTTGGAGTCTCACTCTGTTGCCCAGACTGGAGTGCAGTGGCTGCTCCCAGCCACCACAGCCTCAACCTGCTGGGCTCTGGGGATCCTTCCGCCTCAGCCTCCCAAGTAGCTGGAACTACAGGTGCACGCTACCAAGCCCAGCTAATTTTTGGATTTATTATAGAGAAGAGGTCTCACCAAGTTGCCCGGGTGGATCTCGAACCTGCAGGCTCAGGCAATTCACTCACCTCAGCCTCCCAAGGCGTGGGATTACAGGCTGAGCCACCAAGCCCAGCTCCTTTGAGTTTTATTTTCTAAAAAAAGAAATCCTAAAATGTGACCCAGATACTCAAGACATTACCAGAACTAATGAACTACTTGAACTAATTTGACAACATCTAGTGTTTGGTTTCTCATAGATAACTCTGCTCCTAGTATTGTTAGGTTGACAGCAAGTAAGTTATCTAATCTGCAGAAAGTGGGTACTTAGACCCAGAATTATCCTCTATCTCACTAACCACCAAAGTTTCTGAGAAAAGAGCAAGGGTTCAAGATGCAGTTCTGCTAACAGAGAAACTGAATATTACTAACCTCTGCTGCTATTTAGAAACAATGATGAAATAGTTTTCAATTCTTTGATTTCTGAGACTTTGAACACAATTTTGGGAAAAAGCAATTCCTAGAGATTTCCAATGAGCTTTCTGTGTCGCTTCTTTCTACCATTGTGTTATATGTTTAAAGTTATTATAAAGATGTTTAAACCAGTTTCACTTAACAATTTAATAAATGGGCTTGTACTTTAATGTTGTGAAAGTTATTCATTCAGTGTGCTATATGCTGTGTTAAATGACAGGGATTGGCCTATACATAAAGAAGCTCTTGGAATTTAAAGTTTCTAATTGACTTGAAGATAGTGAGAAAAGCAAAATGTTCACAGTATGTTGAGGAAAATACAAATAAAGAAAATTTACATTTGGCTGTTAATATTGTTGTATATAAAAGCACAGCTATCAAAGGTAAAACTGGTAAGAAAGGATACTATAGCTTCCCCTTAACCTGCAACCCAGGAGTACAATGCATCCCTGAAGAGATGTTAATAAACATAACTCAGAATTCTATTATTCTGCATAAAGATAGCTCATTTCTGTACATGTGAAATATTCCAAATAAGCTGTCAGGATATTAATGTAGAATTTTTGATGAGTTACTTTTTCCTGAATGTGCAAGAGTAATGAAAGCATAACAAAACCTAATAAATCCTTCAGTCCATTTAGTTTGCATGCTTTCCTTCACTGTTAACATACCAAAAAGAGTTAGTTGGCTGAGACCTTCCTTTAAGACTCTAGGTAAACAATCTAAGTTACTGCCAAGTTCCCAAGAAAGCAAGATAAAGCAATTGCATGAAATTTAAATCCAAGTATCCTAAAACTGTAGTGAGTATTTCCATGGATACTGTGTTACTCATACTGATTACCTTTTCAATCCAGTGCTTAGGTATCCATTCACATTAATGTACATTACTACAGACCCAAGAAAAACAAGTGTGTTGATTTTTTTTAATTAGAAATATATAATTTAAAGGTGTAAAGCAGCCCTGAAACCAAAATATTATGGAATCTGTTATAAGGCCATACAAAATATGGTTATATGATTCCTACCTCACCTCTAATACCTATCTTTGTATTAAACAATTTTTTTCCCCTAACTTTACTTTTGTTATTTTTTTGAGTTGGGGTCTCAATCTATTGCCCAGGCTGGAGTTCAGTGACACACTCATGGCCATTGCAGCCTCAACGTGCTGGACTCAGGCGATCCTTCCACCTCAGTCTTCCAAGTAGCTGGAACTGCAGGCGTGCACTACCACACCCAGCTAGTTTTTTTATTTATTGTACAGACGCAGTCTTACCATGTTGCCCAGGCTGTTCTCGAACCTCTGGGCTCAGGCAATCCTCTTGCCTTGTCCTTGCAAAGTGCTGAGATTACAGGTTTGAGCCACCATGCCTGGCCCCTAACTTTATTTTTAAATTACTCTTTATTGAGATTCTAGGGTAGCTATGACCTGCAGAGGTAGGAAAGAAAGAAAAGCATGTAATAATAGCACAGGATTCTTTTTTAAAGCCTCACACATTATCCCGCAGTAAAACTCTATTACTCTCCCACTGAAAATCAACTGCTCTTACTAATGGGAAAATGTTTGATTCTTGACATATACTGATTACAGCTATGTCAGGGTTCCCCGGACCATCCTCTGGTTTAATAATTTGCTAGGACTCAAAGAACTCAGAAAAGCAGTTAACTCATAGTTATGGTTTATTACAGTGAAAAGATACAGATTAATAATAATGAGCAAAGTAAAGGAACATAAAGGGAAATCCAGGAGACCAGGTTCAAGCTTCCAATTGTTCACTTCTAGTGGAGTTGTATGGACAGCCCTTAATTCTCCCAGCAATGATGTGTGACAACGTGTACAAAGTATTGACAATCTTGGGAAGCTCATCTGAGCCATGGTGTCAAGGTATTTTGCCCCCCCCCAAATCAGAATCTTACTCCATCACCCAGGCTGAAACGCAGTGGCAGGATCATGGCTCACTGCAGCCTTGACCGGTGATCCTTCACCTCAGCCTCCTGAATAGCTGGGACTACAGGCACACATCACCACACCCAGATAATATTTTAATTTTTTTGTAGAGAGAAGATCTCGCTATGTTGCCTAGGTTGGTCTCGAACTCCTGGGCTCCTTTGACCTTGCCCAGTATCAAAGGTTTTTATTGGGTTTAGTCAAACAGGCAAGAAGTGCCCATGTGCTGACCTTAATTACCTAGTCTTCAGCCTCTCCAGAGGTCAACCTGATACAGTATGGCTCAAGTATAGCCTCTCAGGATAAATCATATTGTTGATACAAGCTTATTGGTGGGGCACATGGATGTGGGCACAGATTCAGCTATAGTTCAAGAGCGTATCTACATTTCCTCAGAAAGGTTCTACTGAAAACTATAGAGTCCAACAATGTTACTAACCAGAACAGAGGTCATAAATGAGGTGAAAGGAGAGAGCAGCTATAAACGAAGTTGGGGCAGGGGCACAGAAAGATAGGAAGGTTTCTCTCTCTTCTGTTCCTTCCTTAATTGCAGGCCCAGTATTGAGGCAGAGTGAGAAGGAATTCCAGGCAACTGTGGGATCTGCAAGGACCAGAAAGAGAAGGAAAGGAGGAGGGGAGGTATAACTCAAGTGGTCCTAGCTGAGAGAGGTTAAGTTCCTGTAGCCATCTTGCTGAGTATACTCCTACGTAAAAGGCAGAGCATATACAGTAAGAATTCACTCTTAGCCGGACTCGGTGGCTCAGCCTGTAATCCCACACCTTTGGGAGGCTGAGGTGAGTGAATTGCCTGAGCCCGCAGGTTCGAGACCCGCCTGGGCAACTTGGCGAGACCTCATCTCTACAATAAATCAAAAATTAGCCGGGCGTGGTAGCACGCGCCTGTAATTCCGGCTACTTGGAAGGCTGAGGCAGAAGGATCGCCGGAGCCCAGCAGGTCGAGGCTGCGGTGGCCGGGAGCGGCCACTGCACTCCAGTCTGGGTGACAGAGTGAGACTCCAACTCAACAACAACAACAAAAAAAGAATTCACTCTTAGTCAAAACATCTAAAGCGTGGCATTACTAAATTAATGTGCTCAAGAAAATCAATACCTTGTTACTTTTTTCTAAAATGTACCTTTCAAATATGTGTTGGCTCATATTCTGGAAACAGATTTGGAATATGCTCCTAGAGAGAAATACTGAGTTCTTACTAACAATAAAGTGTAATAATCTGTTTAAAATAGGTGAGTCAAAAAATTGCATAGTTTATCCTGGTGATATTGGTGAGAAGTTTCCTATATATGTCTACGATTTACTTCAAGGGGAAAAATAAAGCCAAAAAAATTGTTTGCAATTCACGACAAGAGTAGTGTATCATATTAAGACTGAGGTCTGCTCTGAACCATGGCCACCCTGGCTTTGAAAAAAAAAAAGTGTAAGGTTGAATTGACTCATTTTGCCTTTTTACTGCCACTCTTAGTTTGTGTGATAAAGCTGTCAGCCAACCCTTACCAAATCTATTAATTGCATCCAACAAACCTGCACTCAATACCTCTACCAGGCACAAAATAATTTATCTCAGCACGCTTGCAGATTGTAGGGAACCCAAATATATAAACTGGCAGTCTGAGACTGAAGGACAATTATAGTAACTAAAAATGTGCTAAGCATAGCACAAAGGAGTTAAATACTATAGCACACGTGAGTTCAGCTTGGTTTTGAACAATAAACAGCATTTTCCCTACTACTGAACTTAAATGGCTTTCTAAGCAGAGGGAAAAGGACATGCAAAGGTGAAGAAAAATGGGAAGCAGGCAGGAGTCAGCAGCAAAGGGCTTTGTATGCCATGCTAGAGTATGGAGGTGGTGGCTATTCAGTCAGGAGCATCAAGCACCAGAAAGAGCAGAGGGCAGTGAGTGGAGAATGAAATGGAGATGATGAAAACGAAAGCGAATGGCCAGTAAAGAAACTCCTGGAATTGTTCAGATAAAGCTAGAGCTTGAAAGTAAAAGTGAAGATAGGAAAGTTTTTATTTTAAAAAAGTGAGGACTTGCTGATCTGTTGGCCACAGGAGACTTTCGTTTTCTGATTCCTGGTCATTAAACTTTATTTGAGGAAGTCAAAATCCAGTTCACAATATTGACCTTGCTCATAAAAATGCAAATTGTTTCTGAAGAGCCTATTTTCCTTTGGACTGTCCACATACGTTAACTTAGGTCAAAGTTAACTTCTGAGCACAGGGAACAGGACACACAGGACAGAAATTATGACAAAAACAACTGACAATGAGTCTGGACTATTAAAAAATCTTTGCAAATGAAGACCTTTACAGTGAAGGACTTTAACCTTTTTGTATTCTGCACATATTAGATGTTAGGTGGGGTTCCCCCTTTCAGTTTTGGTGAATTTGCCTGCCACACATACATTCTGATGATTACCTACAGAAAAATACATTCATTTTTCTTGCCTTAACACAGATAAACAGGATGCAAAAGGTTCTTATTGTTAGAGGGTAAATACAAACTACATACTTTAGCAAAAATAATATTAGAAAGTAATTTGCAGCGATTGCCTTGCTAAACTATGGTCTAGTCATGTGTTTTCTGAACTATGGCCAGGCCATGTTTTCTTAAGCTTTGGCCCCCTACCCTGCCTTAGGTAGGTGAATCTCCTCTCCTCTCTCTAGTTTACTTTCTAAATAAACTATATTTTCCAATGGAAAAAAAAAGCCATATGCCTCGAATCATGAACCCAGAATATAAAGTTCTGAGACAAAATTAAAGGGTGAGAAGAAACTTTGGAACTCTGACATTCCACTTATCTATAATTTCCTTTTTTCTTCCAAAAGATGAAACACAACTCGCACAAGCCTCTACAAGAGGAGGATGGGGGGCGGGATGGATACCACCTATCCTCCCATCCACCAGGCATCTAGAAAGTTCCATCTGCTTCCATCTTTCTGCATTCACAGCTTAAAGAGTCTTCAAGGCTCAAATTTTCCTTCACAGACACCCGATGCCCCTTTCCCCTCACATTTCTCAGTGCCAGGAGTGCTGGTCTCATGGTGCAGCCCCAGCCCTTCGGCCCGGGTCTTTCCCAGCCTTTAGATTTCTGTCACGGCAGTTGTCTAACCTGGCTACCCAGGCTCCTGCGGCCTGAGGACCGCACATCAGCCCCGTTTGGGCCGCGCCATCGGCACCTGCAAAGGCCCGCGCGGCCCTTATGCAGTTTGAACCCCAATTCCCCGCCATCCACCTCGACTCTTCTCTAACATGAGAATGTGCGTGGGGAGGGGCGAAAGCGGATGAAGAGTAAAAACATCCCGAAACACCCGCCCGTCCGCTGCGCTCGCCATCCCCAAGGCCACACACTCCACGGACTGTAGTAGGGAAAGGCCCCGGCGTCCACTCGGAAGGGAATCAGGCCTGGAGTTGGTCCCGCACGTGGCAGGGGGTCACGAGGTCACGCCCACTAGACTCCTGACGCCCTTCACTAGACCCAGCTTCCCCACCCGCCCAGCAACCTTCGTCCACGCCACCTGTTCGCTACCGTCAACGTCGAAAAACCGCCCTTGTGTCCGCTCGCAGCGCACTGCGCCTGCGCACAGTCTGCCGCAGCAGACCGAGGACCTGTCAGTACGCATGCTCCAGCCTTGATCGTATTCTTCCCCGCAGATTTTGAACGCTATTCCTGAAGCCCCATGGCACGCGCATGCGTGCCTACAGCAGCTGGCTCTCGCGACAAAAGCGAGAAACGGCGGGTCTTGGGTTGGAAGCGGGCGAGCCGGAAGTCGCCCTGCTTCCTCAGTTCCACCCTGCACTGACGGAAACGCAAGCGCTGAGAGAGAGGTTCCGGGGCTGGGCTGGCCTGGCCGAAGCCGGCGGGATGGAGACCAGTACCGAGGACGGGGCGCTGACCTACCGCCCGATGCTGGCTGCTTCCTGGGATGCCGCAGGCGGGGCCCTGACTCAGAGCCTCCTTCTCTCCCGGGCTAGACTCGGCGCCCGCGACTTCGACCGGGAGGAGCTGTTGGCGCCGCCTGCTTCGGGGTGCGCCGGGGCGGCGGGGGCCGGGGCCGCCGCGCTCGGTGACAGCCGCCCTCCCAGGGGAACCGTGAGGGGGGGCGGAGGCGGCGTGGGGTCCGCGCGGGGCGTGGGGCTGACAGGTGGGGCGAGGTCCAGGGTGGGCGGAGGGCGTGGCGGGTCCGGGCCGCGGCTGAAGCTCCGGGCGGGGCGCGGGGAGCGGGCGGGTGAGCTGGACGCTCGGCATCCTTAAACGCCCCCGTGTCCCGCAGGACAGCTCGGCAGGCCCCCTGTCCAAAGCGACCCGCGCGTCGTCCCCGAGGCAAATCGGCCAACCTCCTGTCGAGCAAAACGGGCGGTCCGACTGGAGGACCGCCAGCTCGGATTCGAAAAAGACACGCTTTTGTGTGTCTTGTCTTCTGCTCCCCACTCCTGTGCACACGACAGGTGTCCAGCAACCTGTGTAACTAACAGACTCAGTGGCAGGGGTTGAGTAGAATGTCGGCGCCTGGATCTGTTGCTTATAACCTGTAGGGAGCGTGTGTTGGGTGCTTGGCCCCGGGGGCCTGTAGAAGTGCTAGAAGAAATCCCTGTGGCCTGACACGTGGGTGATGAGCGGTGGCAAAAGAACTGTGCTGTGTGATGTTTTCACCGATGTTCTTCTCAGCCAGGATCTGGTGGTTTTGAAGAGAAGCCTGGACAGCCCAGGTGAACACCCCTGCTTCCTTTACCTGACGTGTGACCCTGATGGAGGTGAAGAAATCGTTTCTGTTGGCCTTTTAAGTTCAGCGAGGAATATGGAGCTATACGTAGGCGAGGAGTACTGTGGAACCAGTAGGGGCAAGAATGTTGGGACCGTCCCGGATGACAGGTTTGTGCCTCGTACGCTCGGGAACGTGTTCTTCTGAGTTGGTGCTTTTATTTTTTCCTCAGCTTTTGCATTATTCATTGATTCTCTGACATTGATGCCAGTGTTAGGGGAGAGAAGGTGAAAATGTACCAGTAGGCATAGAAGTTTAAACTTGTAGGAGTCTTAAAGATAGTGTCGTTCAGCCTAAATATAACTATTAAAAGTGATAATGAGGCCAGCCGTGGTGGTTCACTCCTGTAATCCTAGCACTTTGAGAGGTGGAAAGGGAGGATTGTTTGAGCGCAGGAATTAGAGACCAGCCTAGGCAACATAGCAAGACCTTGTCTCTACGAAAAATAAAAAATCGAATGGGAGTGGTGGTGTGTACTTGTAGTCCCAGCTACTCGGAAGGCTGAAGCAGAAGGATCACCTGAGCACAGGTGGTCGAGGCTGCAGTGAGCGGTGATCATGCCATTGCACTCCAGCCTGGGTGACAGATAGAAGCCCCAGCTCTCAAAATAATAACAATAATAACTGATAGTACATTAAAGTTAAAAAATTAATTCTTTTTTACTTTTAGTGGACGTGAAAAGATTATTTTGTACAAAAAGTATCTAAAATTGGAATCCTCCACACATGATTGTAAAATAAAGGTAAGTCACCAGAGAATTTTAAGTAATTTGACAACTAATTTGGTTTTGTACTATATATAGTTTTTTCTGTTGGTTTGGTAATACACTTAGTACATCTTGGCTTCTAATTTTAGTTCAGAAAATACTTAGTAAACTTGTAAGAGCTAGGTGAGGTGGCTCACTCCTGTAATCCCAGCTTTTTGGGAGGCGGAGGCAAGAGGATTGTCTGAGCCCAGGGATTCAAGACCAGCCTGAGCAACTTGGGAAGACCTCATTTCTACAATAAAAATAAAACTTAAAAATTAGCTGAGCTTTGTGGTGAGCACACGTGAATCCAGCTACTTGGAAGTCTGAGGTAGAAGGATCACTGGAGCCCAGTAGATCGAGGCTGCGGTGGTCACTCCAGCCTGGGCCACAGAGTGAGGCTCTGACTCAAAAAAAAAAAAAAAAAGTAAGAAGTTGCTTTTCTAAAAAATTGTCAACCTTTTTTAATGTTGAATTTAAAAAAATTAATCATGTATTAGCTATGGAAAATGTAGTATATGTGTTAATATAGTTATAGTATAGTATAATGTGTTAATTTTGAATCCTTGCAAAACTGAACTACAAAATATATTTTTTAATCTTTATGTAAAATGGTGCCAAAAAAATCAGAAGCAGATATGGCTCCATTTTCAATAATGAACAGAATTAGAGAAGTTTCACATTTGGGGACCAAGAAATTTAAAGGGATTGGACTGTTGTCTTCGGCATGAAAAAATATTGTTAAGGTGAATGTTAGTGATATCATCAGAGTCTGAGAATAGGATACTGAGTCGGAAGTCTGAAGCCCTGAGTATTAATTCAGTTCTGTTGCTAAGTGACTAGCCTTGAGCAAATTTCTTCACCTGTTCCAACCTACCTCATGGGTAAAATTAATGGGCTGAAAAATTAATTATTGGATTCTTTTTATCTCTAAAATTTCATGGTCATTATTACTTACAGGAGTTTATGAGACTTATTAAAATAAGTGATTTTTATAGCAGGCAGAAAGCAAACTCACAGAACTGACTATCCCAAGATGTTGTTTTATGTTAATAGTTTCTAAAACTATTTAAATAAAGTTATTTATTCATTCCACAAGTATTTGAGTACCTCTTAATGCCAGATACTGTGCTAGGCATTTGGGAATTAGCAGTAAGAAAGTAAATTAAAATGCCTGTTCTCATGTGCCTTATATTCTAAGCAAGGGGCAAGACATACAATAAGCAGAATCATTGAGTAAAAGACATGCTGTATTAAATGGTGAGAAATGCTGTGGGGATTACAAAGCAGAAAGGGGTTGATAGGGTGGTTGGAAAGTAGGAGGTTAAAGGGGTGCTTCCTTAATTATTGAGGACAGTCACATCTGCACCCTCAGAATATTTAGATCATGCGTCTCTATTGACCAATGTGACATGGGTCTGTGTGTATCTCTGAAGGTGAGTTTTTTTTTTATCGGTTCTATGGAAACATGGGTGTGTAAAGTGTTGTTTGAGTCAAGGAAACCCTAAGGTATTTGTGAAAGCTTGTTCTGGGGCAATAGTGTATGAAGGTTAAAATAATCGTTACTGACACAGATTTTTGAACACTTTGGAAATGTTAACAAATAATCCCCACAACAACCATAAGAAATCATTGTCCTCTCTCGTGCTCCTGACTTAGGTTGTAAGCACCCAAGTCATAATTTAAACCCGATTTGTCTGATTCTAAAGCTTGTTCCCTTTCCATTTTGCTGCTCTGTTGTCCATACCACATATGAAATACCATATTTCTTGCTTCAGAAATATGGACAGTATCAAATATTGGAAAAACGACTGGGATATAAGCCAGAAAAGCTGGGTTCTAAACCCGACCTTTACTAATTGAATATTCTTTTATAAGTTAGAAAATTACACTTGAATGTATCTTTTTTATGTGTAATTCAGCAAGCTATACTAGATTATCTTGATATTATCTTACAGCTCTAAATTCTGAAAGACTAAATTGTATGTAGTATTTCAGTAGACACTTTGCATGGGCTTCTGGATAGCCTTATTTTGTGTTAAATAATATTATATAAAGTTGTGGTATGTGGTATATTTTATGTCTCATACTGGTATATAGTAGCCCCCTCTTATCCACAGTTTCGCATTCCAGGGTTTCAGTTACCCATAGTCAACCAGGTCCAAAACTATTAAAGGGAGAATTTCCAGAAATAAACAGTTCATTCTAAGTAGCGTGATGAATCTCCTACTGTCCTGCTCCATCCTGCTTGGGACATGATTGGTCTGGCGTATCCATGCTGTATATACTACTGCCCTTTAGTTATATAGTAGCTGTATATACTGTCAGAAAGTCAGTAGTAGCCTAACACTATGCCACAATGCCTATGTCATTTACTTGACTTCATCTCATTACATAGGCATTTTGTCATCTTACATCATCTCAAGAAGAGGATGGGTGAGTACAGTAGAGTCAGATATTTCAAGAGAGAGAGACCATATTCACATAACTTTTATTACAGTATATTGTTATAATTGTTCTTATCACTTGCAGATCTCATAATGTGCCTAATTTATAAATACAATTTTATCGTAAGTATATATATGAAAAAAACTGTGTATAGATTTAGTACTGTCTGTGGTTTTAGGTATCCGTAGGGGGTCTTGGAACTTGTTAGGTCTACTGTAGTTTATTTTATTTTTTTTTTAATTTTTTTATTTTTTTTTGAATTGGAGTCTCACTCTGTCGCCCAGACTGGAGTGCAGTGGCCGCTCCCGGCCACTGCAGCCTTGACCTGCTGGGCTCCAGCGATCCTTCCGCCTCAGCCTTCCAAGTAGCTGGAACTACAGGCGCACACTATCATGCCCAGCTAATTTTTGATTTATTATAGAGATGAGGTCTCACCAAGTTGCCCAGGTGGGTCTCAAGCCTGCGGGCTCAGGCAATTCACTCACCTCAGCCTCCCAAAGGCATGGGATTACAGGCTGAGCCACCAAGCCCGGCTTATTTTAATTTTTTAGACAGGGACATGCTCTGTCACCCAGGCTGGAGTGCAATGGCATGATCATGGCTCATCACAACCTCAACCTCCTGGGCTCAAGCACTACCATGCCCAAGCTAATTTTTTTTTTTGAGTTGGAGTCTCACTCTGTCGCCCAGACTGGAGTGCCGTGCCGCTTCCGGCCACTGCAGCCTTGACCTGCTGGGCTCTGGCGATCTTTCCGCCTCAGCCTTACAAGTAGCTGGAACTACAGGTGCGCGCTACCACGCCCAGCTAGGTTTTTGATTTATTGTAGAGATGAGGGCTCGCCAAGTTGCCCAGGCAGGTCTCGAATCCGTGAGCTCAAGCAATCCACTCACCTCAGCCTCCCAAGGCGCGGGATTACAGGCTGAGCCACCGAGCCTGGCTTAATTTTTTTATTTTTATAGAAAAGGGGTCTCGCTATGTCACCCAGGCTGATCCCGACCTCCTGGCCTCAAGGGAGCCTTCAGCCTCAGTTTCCCAAGTTGCTGGGTTTATAGGCATGAGCCATTAAACCTGGCTTGTAGTTTATTTTTCATTCTTTGAATTAAGTGCAATTTTATTCAACCCCCTATTTATTATTTTACATGTGATCTTTTAGTTGTTGAAAGGCCTTTTTTATTTAAATAGTTCATCTGAGCCTCAGGATAAATTGGAAATTTTTATATTTTAAAAAAAACTTTAAAAGTATACTTGAAGTTAATATTTAGATTCTTGAATACTTTTTTCTTGTTTAAATAATATCAAGAGGTGACCTTAGGTGATGGCTGTTTTTAAATATCATTATTTTCTGGAACTTTTTTGTTTTATAATAGTTGCTGTCCTTTGGCGAAAAGCAGTGTGTGTTCATCAGTAAAGTTGTGGTACACGTGAAATTGGTTTTGGCAAATTCTTCAACAAGCTCTCCTGCTCTAGGAACAAGGATAGATCTTGACAAGGTGCAAACCATAATGGAATCCATGGGGTCAAAGTTATCACCTGGAGCTCAGCAACTGATGGTTAGGCTTCAACAGCGGGTAAGTAAAAATAAATTTCTTTCCAGTTCATATTTCAAAATGATGACTTTAATAAGAGAATGCAGAGACTTAAAAATGTTTTTGAATTTCTATTATTGATTTCACTGTTAATCTCTATTTAGTTTTGTTAAAGTCACATTTTTATAGATTTACCATCCACACAATGTTTTGACTATAGATCGTCACACTTTTTCATGAATTCACTGACTCATTCATTCAGTAAGTATTTATGAAGCACTTTCACAGTGAATTGAGGCACTGGCTTGAGCACTCTGAGGGTACAAAGATGACTAGTCAATCTGTAACCTGTATTTAAGGATTTTTACAGTATAGAACATGTAAGTGGGGAATGATGAGGTGTAGATTAGAAAAGGGCTACTTAGGGGAGTGGTATTTTATCTAGGCTTTTAAAGAATAAGAGTAGGATTAGGCACGGAAATTTGGAGGGAGGCCATTTTAAAGAAAGAAAATAAGCTGGATAAAGTCTTTAATGCTAGAAGAATTGAATATAGCTGGGAAATGAATAGTAGCCAGTTTCTCTGGAGCAAAGAATAGGGAAAGGTTAAAGTCGATTTGAGCTAGATCATAGAGAGCTTTAAGTGTACTTTAAATTTGTAAATGTTTTTCACTTACATCTCAAGAAATTTTAATCCATGTAAGGTGAATGAGAGGAAACTGGGACTACAAGACAGAGGCCAACCAGGCTCGGTGGCTCAGCCGGTAATCCCACGCTTTGGGAGGCCGAGGCAAGTGGATTGCCTGAGTCCACTGGTTCGAGACCCACCTGGACAACTTGGCAAGACCTCACCTCTACAATAAATCAAAAAATTAGCTGAGCGTGGTAGCGCGTGCCTGTAGTTTCAGCTTCTTGGAAGGCTGAGGCAGAAGGATCTCCGGAGCCCAGCAGGTCGAGGCTGCGGTGGCCGGGAGCCGCCACTGCACTTCAGTCTGGGCGACAGAGTGAGACTCCAACTCAAAACAAACAAACAAAAAACCAAGATAGAGGTCAACTACACGTTCTTTTCTTTATACGGATGAGAGTGAATGAGAGTCTAGGGTTGGACATAGTACTGTGATGCCATATTGTGAAATGCTAAAACAATGAAGCCGTTGCCACTTGATAACTGCCTTAGTATTGGTGTTGTGGGAGAAAAAGAGTCAGATGTGAAATTGAGGTTTTGAGGCTGTTGATACCAGTAAAATAAATGGACGCCATGGGAGGAGAACAGTTGGGGGAGAAGGAGTTTAATTGGGGAATGTTGAGTTTTTGCTGTGAATAAGACTTTACTGAAAGGATGTTGGCAGCATTAGGAAGCGGGATTGGGAGAAGTGGAGTGACCACGGTAGCTGACAGAGAGCATGGTGAAGGGAGAGACAGAAGCAAGGAAGAAAGGCCCTTGGAGCGTAGCTGCACTGCATCAGGACATAGGGCGAGGAGGAAGCAACCAGAGGATAGGAGGCAGCAGTGTGACAGGGGAGCAAGAGTAAGGATCTGACTTCAGAGGAGGGACTTCAAGTTTTTGTCCTGTCTCATTAGTTCTGCCTCCTTTGGCAAGTTGATTCATATATATATGAATGAGTTCAGAGTAATAAGAAATGCACACACAGAAATCATCACAAATAAGAAGCTCTGGCCACAGAGAACAGTTATGAGAGCAGTGGTTCTGAGGTGGAAACACATTTATTTATTTTTTTGAGTGGAGTTTCACTCTGTCACCCAGGCTGGAGTACAGTTGCAGTGGCATGCTCACAGCCACCGCAGTGTCGACCTGCTGAGCTCAGGCTTTCCTTCCGCCTCAGCCTTTCAAGTAGCTGAGACTACAGGCATGTGCCAACACGCCGGGCTAATTTTTTTTTTTTTTATTGTAGAGATGAGGTCTCACCAAGTTGCCCAGGCTGGTCTCGAACCCATGGGCTCAGGCAGTCCTCTTACCTCAGCCTCCCAAAGTGCTGGGATTATAGGCGTGAGCCACCGCGTCCAGCCATATATTTTTTTTAACACAATTCCTCAGGTAGAAAATTGAAATGGTAATACTATAAAAAACTCAGGATTGATGTAAAAATTTAAAATAAATGATGTAAGTAAAGAATTCCTTTTAAATAATTGTGAAGTTTACAAATACTGGAGTCTGGGCAGAGTCGAGAGAACCAGGGAGCTGAAGATTATGGAGACCACAGCAAGGAGAGTTTCAAAAAAAGAAGGCAATCTGCACCTTTCTTCCTCCTCTACACCTGGATACCTCAGAAAGCTCCTAACTAGTCCTCCTATACTGCTACAACCCAGTCTCCACAGTGTTCCCAGAATGTCCTCAAAGGATACAGAGAAAGCCCCCTGATTGCTTCCCTTCACACTTAGAATTAATTCTGATTCCTTATCCTGACCTCTAAGCTGTTGGCCGTTTGCCTCCTCCACCTCATCTCCTGCCTCCTTTCTTTGGGCAGTTTGCTCCAGGCATTCTGATGTGTGTATTCCCCAGATATCTAAATGTGTTTCCACCTCAGGACTACTGCACTCATAACTGCTGTCTGTGGCCAGAGCTGCATATTTGTGATAGTTCTGTGTCTATGCATTTCTTATTATTCCAAACTCATTTTAAGACTACATTCTTTTTTTTTTTTTTTTTTTTATTAGGAGTCTCACTGTATTATCCAGGCTGGATGGAGTGCAGTGGCACGCTCATGGCCACCAAAGCCTCGGCCTACTGGGCTCAGGTGATCCTTCCCCTTCAGCCTTCCAGGTAGCTGGAACCACAGGAGTGCCACCACACCTGGCTAATTTTTTTTATTTACTTTGGAGACAAAGTCTCACCAAATTGCTCAGGCAATCCTTGTTGCCTCTACCTCCCAAAATGTTTTAGGATTACAGGCATGAGCCACTGTGCCCAGCTAAGATTATATTCTTAATGATTACTTCCCAAGCCACCCAGTTTAAAGAAGAATGTACTTTCAAGGCCATATCATAGTTTCATCAGTGCCCTTTTGGCAACTTTGTTGCTTATCTATTGGTTGCTTGTTTATCTCACTAATGTATGTGCTTCATGCAAACAGAGACTTGTCTGTTTTTTTTGTGACTCCAAGCACATATACATATATTGTCATGTGTTACTAATGGAATATATTCTGAAAAATACATTGTTAGGTGATTTTTTTTCATTGTGTGAACATCAGAGAGTGTAGTTACACAAACCTAGGTCGTATAGCCTAGTACATAGGTATTGCACATAAGCTACAAACCTGTTATGTACTGAACATTGTAGGCTATTCTAACACAATGGTATTTGTGTATCTAAACATAGAAAAGAAAAAATACAGTAGAGATATGTTATAAAATATTTTTTAAGAGGTATACCTGCTTAGGGCGGTTATCATGAATGGAGCTTGCAGAACTGGAAGTTACTCTGGATAAGTGAGTGAGTGGTGAATGTGAATGCCTAGGGCATTACTCTTCACTACTGTAGACACAACACTGTACATCTAGGCTACACTAAATTTATAAAAAACATTTTTATTTCTCCAATAATAAATTAACCTAGCTTACTATAACTCTTTTACTTTATAAACTTAAAAAAAAAATTTTTTTTTAGTCAAGTCAGGGTCGCACTCTTGTCACCCAGGCTGGAGTGCAGTGGCAGGATCTTGGTTCACTGCAGCCTCAACTTCCAGGGCTTCTAAGTAGCTGAGACGACAGGTGCATGCCACCACGTATAGGTAATTTTTTCATTTTTTGTAGATGTGAGGTCTTGCAATGTTGTCCATGCTGGTTATAAACTTTTACATTTTTAAATTTTTAACTCTTTTGTAATAACACTTTTCTTGAAAGACAAATACATTCGACTGTACAAAATATTTGTTTCTTTATACTGTTAGTCTATAAGCTTTTTTCTGTGTATACATTTTTTAAGTTTTTTTTTTACTTTTCAAACTTTTGTGTTAAAAATGAATACACAAGAAGGGCGTGGTAGCTCACGACTGTAATCCTAGACTTAAAAAAAAAGACACAAACACATTAGGTTAGGCCTACATAGGGTTAGGGTCATCAGTATCATTGTCTTCCACCTCCACATTTTGTCCCACTGGAGGGTCTTCAGGGACAATAACACACGTGGACTTATCATCTCCTATAGTAACAGTACCGTCTTCTGGAATACTTCCTGAAGGACCTGACTGAGGCTACTTTACAGTTAACTTTTAAAAAATAAGTAGGAGTATACTCTAAAATAAGGATACAAAGTATAGTATAGTTCTCAATGATATGTTCTCTAGGGGAAAAAAATGTGTAAAATAGTAAATACATAAACCAGTAACATAGTTGTTTGTTATCATTATCAAATATTGTGTACTATACATAATTGTACATGCTGCATTTTATTCAACTGGCATTGCATTGTTTACACCAGCATCACCAGAAACACGGGAGTAATAAGTTGCACTGTGACATTACAACAGCTGTGATGCCACTTGGCAATAGCAATTTTTCAGCTTCATTATAATCTTACAGGACCACCATGGTATTGGGTCCATTGTTAACTGAAATGTCACTATGTGGACTTGACTGTATAGATCTATTGTGTTTATCAACTAAATATTTCTTGGATATCTTCAGGAGGCCAGCTTGAATAGTGATGAGATATAAATCAGATTATGAAGGATTAGGTAGTAACTGGGTATTTGTGAGGTAGAGTTACTGAGTGCTTTTTTTAGAATTTTAGAGATAAAGAGGAAATTAGAAGATAGTTTTATAAAGGAGTATTGAGGATAATGGAAGAATCTGTCAAGCATGTGAGATTGGTGCTTTTGAAGAGTGTAGTACAGTGTGTTTTTTCAAGTATGGTCTATAGAACACCTGTGTCAGGATCCTTTGGGATGTCTTCAAAATTCTGATTGCTGTCCTTTACTAATTACTCAATTCCATAGGGTAGAGTCCAGGAATCAGTATTTTATTTATTTATTTATCTATTTATTTATTTATTACTAACTACTCAATTCCATAGGGTGGAACCCAGGAATCAGTATTATATTTTAATTAATTAGTTAATCTTTTGCATTGGAGTCTCACTCCATCACCCAGGCTATAGTGCAGTGGCATGCAGGCCCATGACCATCTCAGCTTTGACCTGCTGGGCTCCTGCGATCCTTCCACCTCAGCCTTCCAAGTAGCAGGAACTACAGGCGTGTGCTACCATACCCGGTTAATTTTTTTCATTTATTGTAGAGACAAGGTCTCACCAAGTTGCCCAAGCTGGTCTTGAACCTGCGGGCTTAGGCAATCCACTTGCCTTGGCCTCCCAAAGCACTAGGATTACAGGCTGAGCCACTGACCTGGCCTAGGAATCAGTATATTGAATAACATGCCTAGGTGAGTCTTAGGCACATTGTAGTTTGAGAATAACTTTTAGTGGAAGATTTTATAAAGGAAGAAATTTTGGGGGGAAAGGATTTTGAAAATGACTAGAGGATATTAATGAATTAAATATAACTAGTTTATTACTGATTTTTCTCAAAAATTTAACTTTGGGGAAAAGATAAAATTAGATGGTAAATTTTTGTTTAGGCTGTATCTTTAAATTTTTATGGCTTTATTCTTTTTTTAACTTTAAAATTTTTTTTATTTTAAAATTGTGGAGTGCATTTCAGGGTTAGGTATACAAATATTCACTGTGCAGGTACCCTTGTTGATGAGGTGTGCCCCCCTTCCCCAGGCAGATTTCCACTGCTGTCAGTCCCACCTCCCCGTTTCTCCTCCCCTCCATAGTTTCCCACTACAGTCAATCCTTTTCTTATAGTATTGTGGTGGTGGTTCAAGGTCCACTTATGAGTGAGAACATGTGATACTCAGTTCTTTGTTTCTGTGAAAGATCACTCAGTATGATAGACTCTAAATCCATCCAGGTTACTGCGAAGTTCATGATTTTGTTCTTCTTTATAGCTGCAAAATATTCCATTGTGTATATGTACCACATTTTAAAAATCTAGTCCTCTTTTGATGGGCAGCATGGTTGGTTCCATGTTCTTGCTATTGTGAACAATGCTGCGATAAACATACGTGTGCAGGTATCTTTTTTATAGAGTGATTTGAATTCTTCTGGGTATATTCCCAGTAGGGGGATTGTGGGATCATATGAAAGGTCAATTTTTAGAACTTCTAGGAATCGCCACACTGTTTTTCACAGAGGCTGTACTACTTTGTACTCTCACCAACAGTGTAGAAGTGTTCCCTTTTCGCCACATCCTGTCTAGCATCTGTTATTGTTTGAGTTATTGATGATGGCCATTCTGACTGGAGTTAGATGGTATCTCAGTGTAGTTTTAATTTGGATTTCCTTGATGATTAGTGAGACTGAACATTTTTTCATGTATCTGTTGGCTGCTCATATGTCTTCTTTTGAGAACTGTCTATTCATATCTTTTGCCCACTTTGTAATGGGACTGTTTGTTTTTTTCTTTTCAGCATGCTTGAGTTCCTTGTAGATCCTAGATGTTAGGCCTTTGTCAGACATGCAGTTGGCACATATTTTTTTCCAGTCTGTAGGCTGTCTCCCTGCTCTCTTGACGGTTTCTTTGGCTTTGCAGAAGCTTGTTACTTTGATGAGGTCCTACTTGTCTATCTTGTCTTTTATGGCATGGGCACTTCAGGTTTTGATCAGGAATTGGATGTCAGTTCCAATTTCCATAAGAGTGTCTCCTGCATTTTCTAAGGTTCTTATAGTTTGAGGTTTTACGTTTAGGTCTCTGATCCATTTAGAGTTCATTTTTGTGTATGGGGTTAGGTAGGGGTCCTGTTTCAATCTTCCGCATGTGGACAGCCAGTTTACCCTCACCATTTACTAAATAGGTTCTCATCTCCCCAGTGGTTGGTGGTGGAGGCTTTGTCAAAGATGAGTTGGTTGAGAAATTGAGGTTTTGCTTCTGGAATCTCAGTTGTATTCTATTGGTCTATATGCCTATTCTTGTACCAATACCAGGCTGTTTTGATTATTGTAGCTTTATAATAAAGTTTAAAGTCTGAGAGTGTGATACCTCCTGCTTTGTTTCTTTTGCTGAGGATTGTTTTGGCTATTCTTGGTCGTTTGTGTTTCCATATGAATTCCTGTATTGTTGTTTCTAGGTCTGAGAAGAATGTTGCTAGAAATATGATGGGTATTGCATTAAATCTATAGATTGCCTTAGGTAGAATGGACATTTTAACGATGTTGATTCCTCCAATCCATGAGCATGGAATATTTTTCCACTTGTTTGTGACATCTTTGATTTCTTTGAGCAGTGTTTTGTAGTTTTCATTGTAAAGTTCTTTCACATCTCTGGTTAGGAAGATGCCAAGGGATTTTCATTTTCTTTGTGGCTATTGTGAACAGAATTGTGCTTTTTATTTGGGTTTCTGTTTATTTTTTTATTTTTTATTTTTTGAGTTGGAGTCTCACTCTGTCGCCCAGACTAGAGTGCAGTGGCCACTCCCGGCCACCGCAGCCTCGACCTGCTGGGCTCCGGCGATCCTTCCACCTCAGCCTTCCGAGTAGTCGGAATTACAGGCATGCGCTACCACGCCCGGCTGATTTTTTTGATTTATTGTAGAGATGAGGTCTCGCTGCCCAGGCGGGTCTCGAACCCACAGGCTCAGTCAATCCATTCACCTCAGCCTCCTAAAGGCGCGGGATTACAGGCTGAGCCACTGAGCCCGGCTTCTGTTTGTCTATTACTGGTGTTTAGAAATACGATTGTCTTTTGCACATTTATTTTATACCCTGAGACTTTGCCAAAGTCCATTATCAGTGCAGGGGGGGGGGTTGACAGATTCTCTTGGGGTTTCAAGGTATAGAATCATGTCATCTGCAAAGAGAGATAACTTGACTTCCTCTTTTCCTATTTGGATTCCCCTGATCGCCTTCTCTTCTCTGATTGCTCTAGCTAGGACTTCCAAAACTATATTGAACAAGAGGGTTGAGAGTGGGCATCCTTGCCTTATTCCAGTTTTCAGGGGAAATGTTCTCAATTTCTGCCTGTTTAGCAGTATGCTGGCTGTGGGTTTCTCGTAGATGGCTCTTACTGTTTTGAGGTATGTTCCATCTGTGCCTAGATGTTCAAGAGTTTTTATCAAAAAGGGGTGCTGGATTTTATCAAAAGCTTTTTCTGCATCTAATGATATAATCATGTGGTTTGTGTTTTTACGTATTGATGTATTTAATTACATTTATGGTTTTACAAATGTTGAACCAACCTTGCATCCCAGGTGTGAAGCCTGCTTGGTCGTGGTGGATGATTTTTGAGAGGTGTTGAATCTGGTTTGCTAGGATCTTGTTGAGAATTTTAGCATCTATATTCATCAAGGATATTGGCCTGTAGTTCTCTTTCTTCGTTGGGTCTTTACTTGGCTTGGGTATCAATGTGATGTTAGTTTCATAAAATGTTTTGGGGAAAAGTTCCATCTTTCTCAATCACCTGGAATACTTTCAGTAGGATTTGTATCAGTTCCTCGTTGTATGTTTTGTAGAATTCTGCTGGGAAGTCATCTAGTCCAGGCCTTTTTTTTGTTGTTGGTAGTTTTCTTGTGACATAGTTGATTCCCTTGATTGTTATTGGTCTATTTAGGGTCTCAGTTTCTTCTTGTTTCAACCTAGGGAGGTTGTGTGATGTCAGAAAATCCTCCATTTCCTTTAGGTTTTCAAGTGTGTTTCCAAACAGGTGTACATAGTAGTCTTTTATATTTCTTCAGGGTCAGATGTAACTTCTTTTGTGTTTCTGATTGTGTTTATTTGGACTTTTTATCTCTTTCTTGGTCAGTCTAGCTATGAGACCATCAATCTTGTTTATCCTTTTAAAGAATCAGCTTTTTGTTTCATTGATTTTTTTTTTTTGTATTCTCTTTTTGTCTTCTGTGTCCTGGATTTGGGCTTTTATTTTGGTGATCTGGATTCTTCTGCTGAAGTTAAGGTTTTGATGGTCTTGTTTTTCCAGCTTCCTTAGGTGACTTTTTAGGCTGTTAAATTGTAATTTTTCCATTTTCTTCATGTGTGTTTGTAGAGATATGAATTCCCCTCTTGCTACTGCTTTCATGGCATTCCACAGATTTTGGTAAGATGCTTCTTCATTTTCATTTGTTTCCAGGTATCTTTTAATCTTTATTTTGACTTCCATGGTGACCCAGTGGTTGCTTAGCATCATGCTGTTTAGTGTCCATGTCTTTGAGGGTTTTGGGGGAACTTTGTTGGTGTTGATATTTCTTTTTATTCCACTGTGGTCTGAGAAGATGCATGACAAAATTTCAATATTATGAAATTTGTTTATGCTTGATTTATGGCCAAGGATGTGTCTATCTTAGAGTACGTTCCATGTGGTGATGAGTAGAATGTATATTCTATGGTCATTGGGTGGAGTGTTCTGTAGGTATCAATTAAGTCCATTTGGTCAAGATTCACATTGAGGTTCCAAATCTTCTTGCTGATTTTTGGGTCCTGATTATCTGTCTAGGATTGTGAGTAGGATGTTAAAATCCCCAGCTACGATAGTGCTAGAGCCAATGTCTTTTTTAAGTTTGCCTAGAAGCTGCTTTGTGAAAGTTGGTGCTCCTATGTTGAGTGCATATATGTTTAGGATGGATATTTCTTACTGATGGATTGAACCTTTTATCATTATGTAGTGACCTTCTGTATCTTTAAATTTTAGATAGCTTAAAGGGTATTTTGTCTGATATTAAAATCGTAACTCCAGCTTTCTTTTTTATTCCGTTCACCTGAAATTTGGCTTCCCATCCTCTTACTTTGAGTCTGTGAGTATCCTTTCTGGTGAGATGAATCTCTTGAAGACAACATATTGTTGCTTCATGATATTTTATCCATTTTGTCATACTGTGCCTTTTCAGTGGTGCATTTAGCCCATTCACATTCAAGCTAATTATTGAAATGTGAGAGTTTAATCCCTGTCATAAAGTTCTTATCGAGTTGTTGTTTCTGTTGTCTTTCTTTTGATATTTGGGTTGATTCATGTGTGTTTTTAATCTTTTTCTTGCACTCTTGTGAAGTACATTGTCATTCTTTTTTTCCTTTTCTTCTGTGTTTAATACTTTCTTAAATGATTCTTGTAGAGGTGGTCTAGAGGCAGCATAAGATCTTAGGGATTGAATTTCTGGGAAAGATTTTACTTCTCCCTCACTGATGAAGCTCAGCTTAGCTGGGTAAGTTATTCTTGGTTGAAATTGTTTATCTTTGAGAACTTGGAAGATTGGGTTTCACACTCTCCTAGCTTGAAGTGTTTCTGTAGATAAATCTTCTATTCTTATTGGTCTTCCCTGGTAGGTAGTCTGACGTTTTTCTCTTTCTGCTTTTAGGACTTTTTCTTTTACACCTACTTTTTTAGATGAATTATTATGTGTCTCGGAGTTGATCTTCTCATTTGTTTGAATTGTCGTATTACTGATGAGACGAGGGAAGTTTTCTTGAATGATTTCATGGAATGTTTATATCAGCATGGTCTTTGTCTCTCTCTCTGCCTCAGGAAGTTCAATTACTCTTAGGTTTGGCCTCTTGAAATAATTGCTCATCTCTTGAAGGTTTTGTTCTGTCTTTTTAAGCTTCTTTTCTATGTTTTTGATAGTTTGGGTTAGTTCTATATTTTGGTCCTCAGGCTCTGAGATTCTTTCTTCTGCTTGGCTAATTCTGCTTTCCATACTTATTAGTTTGTTATTTATTTCAATCACAGTATTCTTTACTGCTGTTATCTCAGTTATCAACTCCTTTCTATTTTCCTCTTGTCTCTCCTCAATTCTTTTTATTCTCTCTATTAATGTCTTGATGTCTGGATTTATAGTTTGTGACCAGTCATTCTGGGGGCTTTTCATTGTTTGCATTCCAAAGTCTATTTTCTCAGTGTCTGACCTCCCAGGGATGTGTGTGAGACACATATTCTCTTCTTCAATTCTGTTGTTCAGGGATGGCGGAGTTGCTTTTACTTCTGTTTGCTCAATTTCCTATTCTTCCTTATGTGAATCCTCTATCTTTGATAAATTCTGAGTCTGGACTGGATTGGGAGCTATACTTTTTTGCAGTTTTGAGATTTAATTGAGTGGGGAGCTGTGATTCAAAATCTGTCTGCAGATCCCAGTATCCACCAACAGGTGTATGGGTACCCTGGAACCCCTTTCCCACTGCCTTGCAATCTGTCCATGCAATGGGGGTGTAAGTTTGCTCCCTGAAAGCAAAATGAGGTAAGAAAAAGGAAAAGAATGGAACAGGGAGGTGGGGGGGCAAGAGGAAAGTGGAGAGAGAGAAGAGTGAGAGGGATAACAGACAAATGTACCAACTAACAAATGAAAAGAGACACAAAGACAGAGAACAGTAAAACAAAAACTAAAACATACAGACAATCATACAAACACACAAGTCAACCAACCTCCCTATTGGTTTACAATTCCCCTACACCAACGGGAGGTCTAAAGGAAAAAAAAAGAAATCATTAAAATAACAGAAACAGGGCAAGTACAAAAACGTTATCAAAAAACAGAGAGAAGAGAGAAAAAAGAAAAAAGTAAAACATAAAACAAACAAAAATAGCAAAACTAAAAATAAAAAAGTAAAAACAACAAATGAGAGAATTCCTGTAAGCCCAACATCTTTTCAGCTCTGATCTCTAGCTCTCATCGCAGGCTGGTAGGGTTGCACACAGCTTTGGTCAGATCTGGGTTCGGTCGTCTTGCTGCTTGTCAGGTCTCCCACTCAGATCCGACCTGTGTCCGATCTAGCATGGGGGAGAGGTTTCTGTTTCTCCCCGTTTGATGAGATTACCTTAGGTCTCAGGTTAGAGGCGGGGCAGAGCTGTGTGGAGCTGGGAGGCGATGCAGGTCTCTGCCTGGTCCTGGGACAGAGAAAATGGCTGCAGTGGGTGCCTTTTTACCGGCATGGGTCTCCTCCCTCACCCTCCTGGAGCCTCTCTCTCCACCAATGGGACTCCAGGCTCCAGCTGATCTCCGTTGGGCCACGGAGTGCGAGCCAGGAGCTGCAGGTCGTTGTGCCGTGAGCGACCTGGGGCTAGGGAAGGAACTGGGAACTCCGCAGGGCTTGGAGCCAAGGGCCGTGGCGGTGGTGCAATGCATGGGACCGGCTGCAGCAGCCATCCTCTGCAGAGATTTTCACAGTCCAACTTGTCCCATTGCCATCTTGCCAGTTCTCTCGGCTTCATTCTATAAATAAGTTTTCTTTGCCATGAATTTCAACTAATACGTACATGTTAATGAAAAAATAAGTGTTTTCCCAGCTGTTGTCCTGTTCTGAAACAACCTCAGCTAACAGTGTGGTGTATATTCTTCTAAAGATTTGATGTACATAAAGCCCTCTGTCCAACTCCCATCCAACTCTCCTGGGTTACTACTGTATATACTGTGCTGTAACTTGTTTTTCTCCCACCGCTGATGCAGGGACATTTGGGAAACACCCTGGGGAAGAGAGAAAGTGATTCAGTACAGTATCCTTTTAAAAATGCCGATGAGGCCAGGCTCAGTGGCTCAGCCTGCGATCCCAGCACTTTGGGAGGCCAGGGCAAGTGAATTGCCTGAGCCTGTGGGTTCAAGACCAGCCCCGGCAACCTGGTGAGACCTTGTCTCTATAATAAATAAAAAATTAGCTGGGCTTCATAGCCCGTGCCTGTAGTTCCAGCTACTTGGAAGGCTGAGGCGGAAGTATCGCCAGTGCCCGGCAGGTCGAGGCTACAGTGGCCGCAGGTGTGCCACAGCACTCCAGTCTGGGCGAAGGAATGAGACTCCAACTCAAAAAAAAAAAAATACCGATGAAAGGCTTCCTTTCAAATAAGAAAGTCCTTATTTTTGGAATGATTCCTACAGGATGTTCCTGGTTTTCTAGGATTGTTTATTGTTAACAAACTAGGCATCTACAGATTTCTTTTTTTTTTTTTTTTTTTTGAGTTGTTTCACTCTGTCACCCAGACTGGAGGGCAGTGGCTACTTCTGGCCACCACAGCCTTGATCTGCTGGGCTCCAGCGATCCTTCCGCTCAGCCTTCCAGTAGCTGGAACTACAGGTGCGTGCTACCACACCCGGCTAATTTTTTGATTTATTGTAGAGATGAGGTCTTGCCAAGTTGCCCAGGCGGGTCTCGAACCTGTGGGCTCAGGCAATCCACTCACCTCAGCCTCTCAAGGCGTGGGATTACAGGCTGAGCCACCAAGCCCGGCTAGTTTTCATTCTTTTTTTTTTTTTTTTGAGTTGGAGTCTCACTCTGTTGCCCAGACTGGAGTGCAGTGGCTGCTGCCGGCCACTGCAGCCTCGACCTGCTGGGCTCCGGCGATCCTTCTGCCTCAGCCTTCCAAGCTGAAACTACAGGCATGCGCTACCACGCTGGGCTAATTTTTTGATTTATTGTAGAGATGAGGTCTCGCCAAGTTGCCCAGGTGGGTCTCGAACCCATGGGCTCAGGCAATCCACTCATCTTAGCCTCCCAAAGCATGGGATTACAGGCTGAGCCACAGAGCCCGGGCACATTACAGATTTCTAAGGCATGGAAAAAGTCATGGAAATCTTTTTACTATCTGAGCATAAAACGGGAATGTTTCATGACCAAAAAGGCTCTTTCCATGGAAGTGGTGTGACACATACATTGTTTGGGCAGGGCCTCTCTTGGGGGAAAGAAATACCAGGGGATCTGTACTAGCAATCTCAGCCACTCTCTGCTTCACCTGTGCTTTGGGATTGTTTTCTTGGAAGTTTTATTAAAGTTCAATAGTCTGAGTCATGTGGACTAAAATACAATCCAAACCTTTGTGATTGCCCAATAAATATTAAGGTTATTTCTTATTTCCTTCTATTTGAAGTTCATATTATTGGCCTTTGTTTGTGCTTTAGCAATTTGGAACAATTGAATAGGAATTCTATATCAAAGTACATAGTATATTGTTATTTAATGTTATCTGAATGAAAGGATATGGCCCATTTTCTTTTCTTTTTCTTTTTCTTTTTTGGAAAGCAGGATTTATTGAGAGGACAGAAAAGCTCCCACAGTGGGAGTGGACCTGAGAGGGTTGTCCTGGCCCATTTTCTCAACGAACACATATTCAGTTGTTCAGGATTTATACTCTTATTACTTTTTTCTCCTTTAAAATAAAAATGTTGCCTGGGTGTGATGGCTCAGGTTTGTAATCCAGTACTTTGTGAGTCTGGGACAGGAGGATTACTTGAGCCCAGGGGTTTGATACCAACCTGGGCAACATAGTGAGACCTCATCTCTACAAAAAAAAAAAAACAACCCAAAAGCAGCCAGGCATGGTGGCACGCACCTGTAGTCCCAGCTGTTTGGGAGGCTGAGGTGGAAGGATCACTTGAGCTCAGGAGATTGAAGCTGTGGTAAGCCATGATTGGACCACTGCCTTCTAGCCTGCGTGACAAAATAAGACTTACTCAAAAATAAGTAAGTAGCCGGGCTTGGTAGCTCAGCCTGTAATCCCGCGCCTTTGGGAGGCTGAGGTGAGTGGATTGCCTGAGCCCGCGGGTTTGAGACCCGCCTGGGCAGCGAGACCTCATCTCTACAATAAATCAAAAATCAGCCGGGCGTGGTAGCGCATGCCTGTAGTTCCAGCTACTTGGAAGGCTGAGGTGGAAGGATCGCCAGAGCCCAGCAGGTCGAGGCTGCAATGGCCGGGAGCGGCCACTGCACTCCAGTCTGAGCGACAGAGTAAGACTCCAACTCAAAAAAAAAAAAATAAGTAAGTAAAAATGGCTTTATTATTTTAATTGTGTTGATTAAAGGTAGTACATGTTTGAATATTTTATAATTTAGAAAATAAAAAGATATTAAAAATTCATACTTACATAAATCCTACAATATTATTCAGAGATTACTAATTTTTCAGAAATCTCTGTACATGATATATGTAGTTAACATATAATTTTTTCTTTATCAAATCATTGGTCAGTGGACATTTAAGTTGTTTCTATAACTTGGCTTTTGTGAATAGTACTAAAGTGAACATGGGAACGCAGATACCTCTCTGAGAATCTGATTTCAGTTCTTTTGGATATATGACCAGAAGTGGATTGTTGGATCTTGTGATGGTTCTATTTTTAATTTTTTGAGGCACCTCCATACTGTTTTTCATAACCACTATACCATTTTACAGTCTTAACAACAATTAATTTTTATAATCATTGAGTTTCTTATGAACAGAATATTATATGTCAAAAAAGAAAAATTTATCTGTCAAATACCTTTACATATGGATTTTTCTATTTAAATCTTTGTCTACCTAACAGTCACCCATAATTTTGACATTGACTCTGGTGTAAATATCATTATTTGTTAGTACAGACTTGTCAGTTTTCCAGTATACATTTCTTTTGAAGTATCATAGAGAAATAGCTGACTTTTTCCATTACTCCATTATGACTGTGTAGAACTTCATAGTTTAATGGAGCATGGTCTGATGTTAAAATTTTGTAAATATATATAATTCATCTTATTCCAGGAATATTTAAATATTCAGGTTTATTCAAAACTTGCGTTGATAGAATAAGATAAATTGACAATAGGTTAACATCTCTCTATAAAGAGCATTTTTCCAAAGTGCAGTTTAGTAATGAATTGGATGCGGACAGGACACTTTAAGTCCTCCACCTTCCTGACCCTCAATTATTCCCCTCTTGTCTTTGTTTTTCCATAACGTCTGTATCACCATCTCCAATGATACATTCACTCCCTCCCTCCTTTTTGCTCCCCTCCTCCCCATCATGTAAGCTCCCTAAGGTCAGGGATTTGGGGGTTATTGTGTTATTTTAGAGACAGGGTCTTGCTTTGCTGCCCGGGCCCTCAAACTTTTTGGCTCAAGTGATATTCATCTCCCGAGTATTTGGAACTGCATGTGTGTGCCACTATGCCTGGATCTAGATGGTAGATGGCGATGGATAGATAGATAGATAAAGATACTTTTATTTTCTTTTTTATAGGGATAGAGGACTCACTGTGTTTCCCAGGCTAGTCTTGATTGAACTCCTGGCCTCCTGTTTGGCCTCCCAAAGTACCAGGATTACAGGTGTGAGCCACCATGCCTTGCTAGGTCTGAAATTTTAATTTACTTTGTCTGCTGTAGCATTTCCAGTGCCTGAAAAAAATACCTTGCACAAAGTAGATTTCTGGTAAATATTTGTTGCATAAATGAGTGTTCGTTGGGCTCAGTCTAGCAATGATTTTTAGAATATCTAGATGAATATATGAACTGAGTTCTTCAGCTAATTTTGACTATTACTTTTTCAGTCTGTCTCTTACCCACTGTTGAGCAACAGTAAGTGTGGGATGATATCCCCTGATATGAATCTATCATAGACTTCTATGCTTTGAAATTAGAATAGAGCCATATGCTTTAATAGTTAGGTGAGTTAGAGGTATTTTGCTTTACCTTAGTGGAAAAATTGAAGAGCATAAGAGGGAGATATTCTGATCTTCTCTTCAAGGCAAGCCAGTCTTGTCAGGAAATAATACTGTATAAGCAGTTGAGTTGAGGCCAAAAAACAACTCTGTTATCCTGGAAATTCTTAAAGCAAGTATAGCTAGGTGATAGCGCATTTTAGTCACTGAAAATGTCACAAATGGGCTGGCTGTGGTGGCTCACGCCTGTAATCCCAGCACTTTGGGAGGCGAAGGCAAGAGGATTGACTGAGCCTCTGGGTTTGAAACCAACCTGGGCAACATGGCGAGATCTTGTCTCTACAATAAAGCACAAACATTAGCCAGGCGAGGTGATGCACTCCTGTAGTTCAGTGCTTGGAAGGCTGAGGTGGAAGGATTGCCTCAGCCCAGCAGGTCAAGACTGTGGTAGCCATGGTTATGCCACTGTACTCCTGCCTGGGTGACAGAGTGAGACTCCAACTCAAAAAAAGAAAAAAGAAAATGTCACAAATGTGCCTCTAGAACATCTAACACTAAACGGTATAACTGTCTGTCCTCCATGAAAAACTCATTGCAAAACATGTGACTACAAAAAAAATGAGTAGGTTCACCATATGTTGAAAGATGGAGATGATGTAATTGAATTCTAAGAAAATTATCAAATGTTGTCAAATGAGAGTACTATATTTTGTTGCCATATGTTAAAGAGGCCTTTGTCGTCAAAACATTAAAATATGCCAATGCAGTTTTACTTTGCATGCTAGTGTTTTAGTATTTTCTTTAGGAAAAGCCACAGTGAAAAGATTAAAAGCCCTGACTGTGGAGTTAGTGGCCTAGGTTCACGTCCCAGTTCTGCTACTTAGTAGCTATTTGCCTTGCCCAGGTCACCTTTGGCCTTGGTCTCCTCAACTTAATATTGATGTAGTAATAGTAGCCTACTGAGGTGGGTTTATGAGTAAAGATGTTTTGAGGATCAAGTGAGAAAATGCGCACTACCTGAGTCATAGTAATTACTCCAGAAGTGAGCCATCAATATTAATGACATTCGTATGTACCTTTTACCTTTTTTAGAATTGTCTTCCCATTGGAGAGCAGCTGCAGTCGATTTTGGGCGATCCTGGATACAAGCATATGATCGGACCGCGATCATCATCTGCCTTGGGAGCCTCAGACAAGTCGCCCTCCACACTTTTTCATTTTCGACCTGGATGGACATCTGGAAACGTGACTGAAGCCTTAAGCGCTTACATTGATAAGAGCACACAGCCACCTGGTGGAGGGAATACGACAAAGCTCGACGAGTGTAAAATTGTACCACAAAACCTTCTTGAAGATGAGATTAGAAATGTGGTGTCCTCTTTCTTACCAAAGAAAGCAAATGATAACTCAAATATACCTAACTCTGAGTTGCTGCCTTTTCTCCAGAATTTATGTAGACAAGTCAGCCATCTCCGTGTGGGACAGAAGGCCGAGTGGCAGGACAACATCACCAAGCCTGGTGAAGGCAGTCTTGGTATTGGGTGAGTCTTATTTTAAGCCAAATGTAGTTTAGATTTGGTAGGTGAGAGAATCAGATGAAAGGAAACAGATTTTCCAGAGAAAATTTTGGCAGCTTTTAACTTTTTTTTTTTCATTTTACATTAATGCACTTAAAGAGAATTGCTACTCTATAGACTAGATGGATAGCTTTGAAAGAAGTGTCTATTACTAGAGGTGCTGCACACTTCTCAGGCATTTTGTTTAAGGGTTACAAGCATTAGGGTCAGAATAGAAATGATTTGCATGAATAGAGAGGAGCTGCTAACCATGATTTTTACATTGTTTTTATTTGTTTGTACTGTTTTCTGCCTGGTATGTTAAGTATGTCATCGTGACAGTTTTTTTTGCAGATTATGTTTGGTCTAGGCTAATTTCTGAGTAATACAAGACTACGTTAGGATGATAATTATTTCTAGTATATAGAGGCTTATCCCCCGATCTCGTAATCCCTTAATTTGGCAGCATATGTTTGATTAAGAGATAGCTAAATATTTGGAATGCAATATTTTACACAGATACAATGTGGCAAAATAGTGTTCTGGACTGGAATTCAGGACTCTGTTCATGGTTTTGGCTTAAGCACTTTGCTACACTATTTAATCTCCCTTAACTGTATTGCTTGAGGTTATTAGTTTGAAACCAGCCTGGACAACATAGTGAGACTCCCTGTCTCTACAAAAAATAAAATAAAAAATTAGCCAGATATGATGGTGGTGCCTATAGTCCAGCTACTTGGGAGGCTGAGGTGAGAGGATCACATGATACCACAAGTTTGAGGCTGCAGTGAGCCATGATCATGCCACTGCCCTCCAACCTTTCTAATGTGTGAAAGAAACTCTTGAGACCTAAGACGAGGAAAAAAGTTCTTAGATATGACCCCAAAAACCTAGTCATAAAGTGAAAAATCGATATATTGACCCCATCAAAATTTAAAACTTTTGTCTGTGAAAGACCCTGTTAAGAAAATTAAAATACAAATTGGGAGAAAATATTTGCAAATCACAAGTCCAACAAGTGATCTGTATCTAAAATATTTAAAGAATCCTCAAAACTAAACATTGGGGGGAAAAAGCAATCCAATTTAAACATGACCAAAAGACATAAAGAGCCATTTCACTAGAGACGATACACAAATAGCAAATAAGCATATGAAAAGATGATCAACATTGACTTCATGGCTGTTAAAGAAATGCATGTTAAAACCACAAGATATCACTACATACGTAATGGAATGACTAAAATTAAAAAGTGGTAACAATACCAAATGCTGGCAAGGATATGGAGAAACTTGATCTCTCATACACTGTTGGTGGGAATATAAAATGGTACAGCCATTCTAAAAAGTATTTTGGCAGTTTCTCAACAAGCATAGAGTTACCATATGGCCCAACAGTCTTACTCCTGGGCATGTATCCCAGAGAAATGAAAGGTTATACCCACACAAAACCTGTACACAGTCGTTCCTGGAAACTTTATTTGTAATAGACCCAAATTGGAAACAACCAAAATGTGGTCCATCCATATCATGGACTTCTGATCAGCAATTAAAAGCAACAACTTGGATTGCTCTTAAAGGCATTATGCGAGTGACAAATCTCAAGAGGCCATATACATATGATCTCATTTACATAACATTCTCGAACAGAATTATGGAGATGAATACCATTTTAGTGGTTGCCAGGTGTGAGAGATGGAGGGGACCAGGGAAGTGGATGTGACTAATAAAGGGTAGCAGGAAACAGATCTTTGTAGTTAAGGAATAGTTCTACCTGTTGATTGTGATAGTGTTTAAATAAATATGCATACGTGTGACAAAATGGCATAGAACTATACGTGCACATTTTACTGATATCAATTTCCTAGTCTTAATTGTGGTTGTCTAAGGCCAGGCTATCAACACAGACTGGATCAAGTAGCATTTCCCTTTAATTTTGTATTGTGAGATCAAGGAAAGCAGCTATCAGTGTCTGCTGAGAGAAAAAACTGAAAGATGTGAATCTGGAGCTCCAGCTTGCCATATCTTGATGGCAGTTTGCAGAGGGAGAAAATGAATGTCTCAAGAAAAAAATGAAGGATAAGAAATTAAAGAATATTTTGGAATTTTCCACACCCACTTCCCAATCACCTCCGAGGCACAGCTACAGTTATTTTCTTGCATCTTTGTTGAGTGAGTGAAAAACAAAACAAACAGTTTCTTTTTCCCTCATTGTTTGTTTGTCACATGCAACTAGAAGAACACTGACTGACCAAATAAATTGTCAGACACTTCAGATGCAAAACAAGCAGCCTCTAAATAATCACTCCTAGGATTTGGAAATTTTGCAACAGAAAGATCTTAAGGGCAAAATTATGTGTTTTTTCACTGGTGACATTTCATAAATGCCAATTTCAAAAAAAAAAATAAAATGTTTTTTCTTAAACCATTATTTTTCCTAGTCTTAATATTATATTATAGTTAGGTAAAATGTAACCATTAGGACAACTGGGTGAAGAGCATTGAGGAACTCTTAATATCTTTGTGACTTCCTGTGATTCCATAATTGTTTCAAAATAGTTTTCTAAAAACCTTTTTTGGTATATTCTAGAGTAGTGGTTCTCAAACATTTTGGTCTTTAAACTCTGAAAAATAATTGAGGACTGAAAAAAACTTTAATTTATGTAGCTATATAAAATATCTGTTTAAAAATAATGACAGTAAACTTGCTATGTATTAACATAATAGCCTTTATGAAAACAGCCAAATTTTCTTTTAAAAAGTTCGGTGAGAGTAGTATTGTTTTAAATTTATGCAAATCTATACATATTAGTTTCTGACAGCAAAGTGATATATGTTGCATTATAGCATATATAATCAAATATGGCTAGTAAGAGCACAATAGGAATACTGAGAACAAACTGGTTAATCTCTGAAAAAGCATACATTTATACTCTAAACCTACTACCTTAGGAAATATTTAGGATAGAGGAGAGTACACAGTTACAAATTATATTAGTCATCAGAGCAGTGACAGTATATATTTTATAGCCTCTGAAAAATGCCAGTGTATCCTTCATGACATACATGTGACTAGAGGGGGAAGCAGTCAAATAACATTTTAGTATCAGTATAAAAATACTTTTGACCTCACTGAATCCCTGAAAGAGTCATGGAGACCATACTCAGAGTTTCATTGTTCTGATGTTCATTGTGAAAGTTAGAAACTGGTGTGCCTTATATTTATTATTTTTATTAATTGGCTTGTTCCAGTTAAATTCTTAAGCATTTTCATATCAGGTTATAAAATAATTTTCTAATACTTTAGTTGGATTGTTTGTATGAAGAAGAAATTTTTTTTCTTTTTTTTTATTATGAAGATGTGGGCTGCAATTCAGGGTTAGGTATACAAACGTTGATTATGCAGGTACTCTTGTAGAAAATTTTTAAATTATAGGGCTGCTTGGAGAAGTACATGGAAAATATACAGGTTGACTTTTTAAAAAATTGGACAAGATCAGTTTGATTTAGAACTTAAAATAAAAAAGACCCTTTCTTAAAGGCTTGTTCTCTAAGGATTCCTCTTCACTTTTATGTTTCCATTTCAATTGTGTACTTAATAAATGTTTCTAATTAAAGAAATAAGAATGTGTTCAGAACTGTGGTCACCTGTTGGTTCTGTAGATTAGACCCTGGAAATACTTTGTGAGGAGACGAGCACAGTTGTGGAGACAAATTTTGGCAATGGATGTTGGCTACTTGTAAAACTTTCTTGTTTTTTTATAATACTAGGGAATTGATACATATTTTTAAATTTGTTTTTAGAATGGAAGAGCAGCCTGTTTGCTCCTACTTGGAAAAAATTCTTTCTAAAAATATGGAACTGATGGAAAAGAAACTTATGGACTACATCGATCGGCGAATATATAAACTCCAGGAGCACATAGATGATAAGATTGCTTTGTTAATGGACTTGCTGCAAAATCCCCACTCCCCGCCCGCTGGGATGCCTCTAAGACATTATGACTCTGGAGAAAGACTTTCAAATGGAGAAAGATAAGCTCTCAACATATACAATGTACTGCAGATATTTATTACATATTTATTATAAGGCCAAAACCCAAAAATGTTTATAAAAAGCAAGGATTTAAAATCCTTAGAAGGAGCAGCATCTTGCTTACATAAAGTGACGTCAGTGTCATTTGTCCTACACTTGATATTGTAAATCCCGTACTGTATGCTGTTAACATGATGCAGTTATAAGTTATTTTTGCTAGCAATATTTTTCACTCTTAAAGAAATTTATGTATACCTGTGTTGTTTAAGTGTTTAAAATGTTCAAGGATTTCTGATGCAGTTTGTTAGTTTGTATTGCATATGTGTTTGAAATAAACTTTTTATTTATATAAAGACCTCATTTTGCAGTCTTAGGAGTATGAAGAGTAATGATTAGAGTATTTGATAATTTTTGTGTTTTTCTAATAGTCTGGAAAAATTGGATTCTTAAGACTTGGAACCCTTAATTCAAATCACCAGTTTGCATTTTGTATTGCTTCTCTGAGATAATGAATCAGATGCAGTATTTGGCGCGTGTAAAAATTAGTTCACACAAAGGCCGTTCGTCTTATTTGTTTCCTTTCAGTGTAGCTGTAGATAGGAAATAAAAATCGGAATCAGCCTATTCCTTGTTAGGATTTGTACTTTGCATTTGATGTGTCATGTCAAAAGGGAGCAGTCGTTTTGTTTGCTCTCGGTAACCCCAGGCAGTATAAGGAAGTGTCTCTCCTTTTGATCTGATCCTAGTTATTCTCAGAGTCTTTTTCTCATGTGTTTAGTGTGTGAAATGTTGAGGCTCTTTATGGACGGCTAGAGGCACAGGAATCAAGAGATTGCAATTCTTTCTGACAGACTTAATTTTCTGATCTTCTAACAAGTGTATATGTGTTGAAGGGTGTTGTATTTACATATAAAAATAAATGTACTTTGGAAGCTACTTGTTTTAAGTTGATGGAACCGTTTTATTTTCCAGTAATATGCTTTGAATGTTTTATTTTTAAGAAAGGGATATCTCATACTCATTTACTGTTTTGGAAAGTTTTCTCTTCAAAAGGAGGGCTAATGTATATACTATTCATTTTTACAGTACTACAAAGGTGACACAGTATTATGTAACACACTCTGACCACAGTCCCTTGAGGATTTGCATATATCACTTTTGCTAGTGTTTTATGGGTCATTATTGGATAAAAGATAGATAAAACATAGTATTTCCTTTGTCCTCCTGGAGAAATCTGTCTCATTTTTTAAATGTTTGACCTTTTTTGTAATAACACTTAGCTTAAAATACAAACATTGTAGAGTTATACAATTTTTTAAATAATTTTATAAGGTTTTTTTTGGTTTTTTCTTTTGAGTTGGAGTCTCACTCCATCACCCAGGCTGGAGTGCAGTGGCACGCTCACAGCCACCCCGGTGTCAACCTGCTGGGCTCCAGCGATCCTTTCACCTTAGCCTTCCAAGTAGCCAGAACTACAGGTGCACGTTACCACGCCCAGCTAATGTTTTGATTTATTGTAGAGATGAGGTCTTGCCAAGTTGCCCAGGCTGGTCTCGAACCTGTGGGCTAAAGCAATCCACTCACCTTGGCTTCCCAAAGTGCTGGGATTACAGGCTGAGCCACTGAGCCTGGCCTGGTTTTTAAAATTTTTTATTTTCTTCTTAAACTTTTTTGTTAAAAATGAAGACGTAAACACACACATTACCCTAGGCCTACCCAGGGTAAGGATGACCAGTATCACTGTCTTCCTCCTCCATATCTTGTCCCACTGGAAGGTCTTCAGGGGCGAAAACATGCATGAATCTGTCACCTCCTATGATAATATCTTCTTCTGAAATACCTCCTGCAAGACCTGCCTGAGCAGGGTTTACAGTTCACTTTAAAAAAAAAAAACCAAGGGAGTCGTACACTCTAAAATAATGAAGAAAGTACAAACATAAACCAGGAACATAGTCTGTTATTATACAGTATTATGTGTTGGCAAGGCAGTAGGTTTGTTTACACCAGCATCACCACAAACACATGAGTAATGTGTTCACGCTATGATATTATGACAGCTTTGATGTTAGAAAATAATAGGAATTTTTCAAATTTACTTTAATCTTATGGGACCACCATTGTATGTATGGTCCATTGTTGACTAGAATGTCATCGTGCGGCATGCCACTACTCTTGAGAAAAGACTATGGGAAGACTGTGAATGTTCCTCTTCCTGGCGCCTAGGAATCACTGAAGAAACTATTCGTGTTTTCATGTTGTTTAAGCAGGAGAGTGACACGATCAACTCTGGGCCTTGGAAAGACACCACAATGGCGCTTTCCTCATGACCTCCTTGCAGAAGTTCTTGGCAGAAGTTCTTGGTGGATTTTGGCTACTGTGAATGTAGAACCATGTAGCATCTGACTGCCTGACATTAAGTGCACATTTCTTATTTATTCTCCAGTCTTCTTGGTCAGAATCACCAGGGGGACTGATTAAAAAAACACGAAGATCCTGGAGTCCCAACCCAGACCTAAGAAATCAGCCCGGAGAGAGGTGGAGTCCCTGAACAGGCATTGCAAAAGATTATTGCTATTATTAAGCAGTCTGAAGGTGAAGATCTCTGCTTTGGGTTGTAACAGTACCTCTCAATATATAACCCTCTGATCAACCCCTTGCCTCTGCCTTACCTAGGAGCTGGTTAGAAGGAAAAACTCATGGCCTCCACCCAGACCCGATGAATCAGAATCTCTGTGGTGGGGCCCAGAATTTGTGATTTAACAAGATTTCCAGGTGATTCTTATGCACACATAATTTAGAGAACTACTGCTATAACAAATGGATAAATCTCAGAAGATAAAGACTCAGACTCATATTTAAAAACCCAGGGCAGCGAATGCCATAAAAGCTAAGACAAGTGGGACCCTATCAAACTGAAAAGATTTTGCACACCCAAAGAAACCATCAAGAGATTGGAGAGACAACCCACAGAATGGGGAAAAAAATATTTGCTAATTATGTATCTGACAAAGGTCTAAAATCTAGGATGTACAAGGAACTCAAATGAACTGAAAGGAAAAAACAAGCAACCCTATTAAAAAGTGAGCAAAGGACATGAATAGACACTTTACAAAAGAAAATATACAAACAGCCAACAGACACATGAAAAAATGCTTAGTCTCACTGATCATCAGAGAAATGCAAATCAAAACCACAACGAGATACCACTTAACTCCAGTGAGGATGACCATCATTAATAAATCATAAAACAACAGTTGCTGGTGTGGGTGCAGAGAAAAGGGAACGCTTTTACACGGTTGGTGGGAGTGCAGACTAGTTCAGCCTCTGTGGGAAGCAGTGTGGCGATTCCTAAAAGAACTAAAAATTGGCTTTCCATATGATCTCCCAATCTCTCTCCTAGGAATATACCCAGAGAAACATATCATTCTACAAAAAAGACACCTGCATACGCATGTTTATAGTCACACTATTCACAATAGCAAAAACACAGAACTCACTGTACTGCCCAACGCAAGTAGACTGGATAAAGAAAGTGTGGTGCGTATGCACAATGGAGTATACACAGCCAAAGAGAACAAAATCATGGACTTTGCAGCAAATTGGATGGAGACCATCATACTTAGTGATCTATCACAGAAACAAAGAACTGAAGACTGCATGTACTCACTCATAAGTGGGACCTGAACATTAATCACATTAGCGCAAGGGAGGGATGGGCAATCATCGGGCACTTCCAGGGGAGAGAGGGAGAAAGGGGCACCTGGTCCCATACCAGGGGAAGTGAGGCCAGTTGTAGGTCTAAACTTCACTTGCATACAGACTACTTGTGTAATTAATCCTGACTTGTACTCTGCATCTCTATAATAAAAACAAACAAACCCAGGGCAAGAATCTGGGTAACTTATGTGTACAGGAGATGCTCCCGCAAGTTTCTGTTGAAATGAAAACTAGGAAAAGTAGTTGAAGATCAACTCTTTGACTTTCAAGAGTCAGAACTCTTCAAACATCATGACACCAAAGGATGATTCAAATTGAGCTCAGGCATTTTTACTGCAGCCTTTCCCTAGCGGACACCAGCGAGTCCATCAAAACTTGTCTTCACTTTCACACCTTCCATCGAAATCCAGTCTGTAAGCAGAACACTCCTGTGACAAACACTGGCTTTGCAATTGACAAAAGGGTGACACATCTGTCCTCACTGAGACTTCTGAGAACTAACAGCCACCGCCACCACCACTGTCGACCACACAGCATTCATCAGCCCTTCATTTCACAAAAGAAGCAACCGGCTCAGAGAGTGACCTGCGTCCTTAAGGTCTCGTTTCAATAGGTGGCGCAGATGGGCCCCGAGTCCAGGAGCCCTCTCCTTCCCATTTCCATCTCTCCTGATCCCTATGCCCATGTGGATTTCGGTGTCAAACGGATCCTCTTTCACACTGGAAATCCACTGAAAGGTGAAGCAGCTCTTCCTTGGCCATCTCTCAAGGGAAGGCGAATGTTAGCATCTCCCCAGCTGTCCCTTCCTTTTCCCATGTTCCCACTTCCTCATTCTGAAGGACAGTCCCAGGCCCTGCATTGGACAGGGCAGCCCAGGATTTTAGTTTTCTGCCCATTTTGACGTCATCTCACCAAATGCCCTCAGAGGACACGTGCCCAAGACGGCCTAAAGGAAAAAACACAAGGGAGAGAAATCGAGTTCTTCCACCTTAGTCGCTTGGCTGCTGTATAACTTTGGACAAGTGAGTTAACATTTCTTGACCTCAGCTTTCTCTTCTGTAAAATATCGCAGCCTACTTCTTGCCTGAGGTTTATAGTATTCTGAACATGAAGCACCTACCACAGGTGTGGCAAGCGGGAAGTGTTTGAAAAACGTTAAATGTTAATTTTCGTCAGGTGTGGTGGCTCACACCTGTATCCCAACACTGTGGAAGGTGGAGGTGAGAGGATCACCTAAGCCCAGGGGTTCAAGACCGGCCTGGGTAACTTGGCGATACCTCGTCTTTACAATAAATCAAAAAACTAGCTGGGCATGGTGGTACCTGTAGTTCCAGTTACTTGGAAGACTGAGATGGATGGATCACCTAAGCCCAGCAGGTTGAGTCTACGGTGGCCATGAGTATACTACTGCAGTCTAGCCTGGGTGACAGACTCCGATTCAAAACAAAAACAAAAACAAATCAAGAGTAATGTAGTATATGTTTCTTAATAGCTCTACAATGATAGGAAATTTGAAAGTCCCCCTTCTGTTTTGTTTCCTTGAGGACCAAAGGGAAGTCAATTCCAAGTTCAGTGATATAGGGCCATGATTTTCTCAAAGTGGGCCAGCGGCAGTAGGATCACCTGGGAATTTGTTACCAGTACACATTCTTAGGTCCCGCCCACCCCAGTAGAATAAGATAATAGAGCCTTTGAGGGTGGAGCCCAGCAATTGTGCTTTAACAAGCCTGTCAGGGGCTTCTGATGCACTCCATGGTGACAACCATTGAAACAGGGTAAGCCTATGGGCTCTGGAGCCAGGGTGCTTGGATCCAGTTCCTCTCCCACTTGTATTACTTTGTGACCTTGGGTCCGTGAAATGACTTCTCTGGGCTCTCTTATCTACTGAATAGAGGTAAGATTGTATCCGCCCCAGAAAGTTGTTGAGAGAATTAACTGGGGCAGAGCTCAGAAAACACAGAGTCTCTCTAGGCCAGAGCCCTGATCTTCACTTGGCTTCACACTGGGATTTTCTGAGCACTTATAAAAAATGCTTATTTTGTTTTAGATTCAGGGGGTACACACGCATGTTTGTAACCTGGATGTATTGTCTAGTGGTGAACATTGTGCCCTGTTTTTAGTTTCTGAACCCCAAAACCCCCCAAAAATATTTTTGTACCTAATTGAAAAACCACCTATTCCATATATTATATATAACAAATAAACATATAATATATGAAAAATACTTATGAATGTATGCTTATTTCACTACAATTTTTAAAATAATAAATACTGGTCACAACCCCCAGAGACTTTGATCAAATGGTATGGGGTGCAGCCTGGGAATCTGCGTATTTGGAAGCTCTCCTGCTGATTCTAATGCATAGCAAACCTTAGACCCACGAGTACAGTGCTTTAAGACTTAGAATCTGGAATGAAACTTGCTAGGTACTAACGCTGGTCACGCCACTCACTCAACCTCCCTTTGTAAAACTAGTACTGACCTCAGAGCACACCCAGTCATCCTCAGTGACTATCAGCCATCACAGCCATCACCACCAATCGCCATCATCATAATCGTCATGGTGGTTGCATCACTGCCACCTCGAACCGCAGCTAAATTCTTTTCACTATGGCCAGTGAGTTCAAGCTCCCTTATTAGGAGACTGAAGCCTCTACTTACTGGAAGTGGGAAAAAGTCGGTTCTGGTGCTTTTACTTTCTGGTCTTTCTATCATCCGGGTGCAGTCTTCATTGAATCAAGTCACAGGATCAGAACTTGGTGGGTCTCTGCCAGGCTTTCCCCTCCAGAATGGCCCTGCGGCTTGATTTGCCTTGAGAAACTGCAGATGGCACTGAGCAAAGTTGGCCATCACCCACCTGGAACCCTCTGCAGCCACGCTGCTGCTGATACACCGTGTTCAGCTCATTACAAAGTAAGACACCAGGAATTGATGTTTCTTTCTTGGAAATGCTTTCGGGGGAAAGCATTTGTGATTTCTTTTTTCTTTTTTCTTTTTTATTCTTTTGAGTTGGAGTCTCACTCTGTCGCCCAGACTGGAGTGCGGCGGCCGCTCCCGGCCACCGCAGCCTCGACCTGCAGGGCTCCAGCGATCCTTCTGCCTCAGCCTTCCAAGTAGACGGAACTACAGGCGCGCGCTACTACACCTGGCTAATTTTTGACTTATTGTAGAGATGAGGTTTCGCCAAGTTGCCCAGGCGGGTCTCGAACCTGTGGGCTCAGGCATTCCACTCACCTCAGTCTCCCAAAGGCGCGGGATTACAGGCTGAGCCACTGAGCCCGGCTAAAGATCCAGATTTTTAAATGCCCAAATGCATTAGACTTAAGTGTGATTACATACATATTTCAGTTCATTTAACTTGTGTCATGGACATATATATGTCCATGGATCAGTGCCCTTTAAAAAGTAATATCAACACAGTGTTCTTCATATGTATTTCCATAAGTCATATAATAAGTGGTAGAGATTTACACTTTTTTTTTTTTTTTTTGAGTTGGAGTCTCACTCTGTCACCCTGACTGGAGGGCAGTGGCCGCTCCCGGCCACCGCAGACTCGACCTGCTGGGCTCCGGCGATCCTTCCGCCTCAGCCTTCCAAGTAGCTGGAACTACAGGCGTGCGCTACCACGCCCGCCTAGTTTTTTGATTTATTGTAGAGATGAGGTCTCGCCAAGTTGCCCAGGCGGGTCTCGAACCCATGGATTCAGGTGATCCACTCACCTCAGCCTCCCAAAGGCACTGGATTACAAGCTGAGCCACCGAGCCCGGCCACCTTTTTACATTTATAATAGTGTAATGAACATGATTGTACATTCATCTTTGGACAGCTTTATTATTGTTTCCTAAAGATAAGTATTTTTGTTTTCATTTTTTATTTTAAAGATGCTGGGTACAATTCAGGGTTGGGTATACAAATGTTCATTATGCAGGTACCCTTGTTGATGAGGTGTGCCCCACTTCCCTGGCAGTTTCTCACTAATGCCAATCCCTCCCTCCCCTCAGCAGTTTCCAATTACTGCCAGTCCCTTTCTTATAGTATTATAATTGTTCAATGTCCACTTATGAGTGAAAACATATGGTACTCTGCTCTTTGTTTCTGTGATAGATCACTGAGTATGATAGACTCTAAATCCATCCAAGTTGCTGCAGAGTCCATATGTTTGCCCTTCTCTATGGCTGCATAATATTCCATTGTGTATATGTACCACATATTTTTTTTTTTGAGTCGGAGTCTCACTCCATCACCCAGGCTGGAATACAGTGGAACACTCACAGTCACCACAGAGTCAACCTTCTGGGCTCTGGTGATCCTTCCACCTCAGCCTTCAAAGTAGCCAGAACTACAGGCATGCGTGACCACATCTGGCTAATTTTTTGATTTATTGTAGAGATGAGCTCTCGCCAAGTTGTCAGGACTGGTCTCAAACCCATGGGCTCAGGCAATCCACTCGCCTCGGCCTTCAAAAGTGCTGGGATTACAGGCTGAGCCACTGAGCCTGGCCTGTATCACATTTTTAAAATCCAGTCCAGTTTCAACGGGCATCAAAGTTGGTTCCATGTTTTTCCTACTGTGAATAGTGCTGCAATGAACATGTGTATGCAGGTATCTTTTTTGTAGAATGATTTGAGTTCCTCTGGGTATGTTCCCAGTAGGGAGATTGCTGGATCATATGGAAGGTCAATTTCTTGTTCTTTCAGAAATCACCAAACTGTCTTCCCAAGAGGCTGCACTAGTTTGCATTCCCACCAGCAGTGTGGAAGCGTTCCTTTTTCTCCACATCCTCGCCAGCATCTGTTATTGTTTGTTTTATTAATGATGGCCATTCTTACTGGGGGTAGGTAGTATCTCAATGTGGATTCGATTTGCATTTCTCTGGTGATTAGTGAGGCTGAGCACTTTTTCATGTGTCTGTTGGCTGCCCGTTTATCTTTTTTTGAGAAGTGTCTATTCATGTTAAAGATAAGTTTTTAGAAGTAAAATTTTCTGGTCAAATTTCAAGGACCTTTTCTTTTTTATATTGCAATATCTACAAAAAAATTTAAAAAATTAGCCAGGTGTGATGGCATACACCTATAGTCCCAGCTACATGAGAACTGAGGTGGAAGGATCACCTGAGTCCAGGTGGTTGAGACTGTAGTGAGCCATGATTGTGCCACTGTAATCCCGCCTGGGTAACACAGTGAAATCCCAAATCAAAATCATCATCATCATCATCATCATCAACATCATCTTTTCTACATCAGGGCCAGCAGAGGATTCAAAAGATCTAAAATCTCTGGCAGCAATCTTTAGAATGGCAGTATTTTGATGAAAAATCTAGTTCAATTTTTTTTTTTTACTTTCAGCCTTCATTGATTTCAACTCCACCAAACAGGAGGCTATTTATTTATTTATTTGTTATTAAAAAAAATTTTTTTTTTGAGTTGGAGTCTCACTTTGTCACCCAGGCTGGAGTGCAGTGGCATGCTCACGCCTGTTGGGCTCAGGCGATCCTTCCACCTCAGCCTTCCAAGTAGCCAGAACTACAAGCATGTGCTACCCTGACCAGTTAATTATTCGATTTCTTGTAGAGATGAAGTCTCGCCAAGTTGCCCAGGCTGATCTCGAACCCATGGGAAAAAAATTTTTTTAGGGACAAATTCTCACTTCATCACCCAGGCTGGAGTGCAGTGGCACAATCTTAGGTCACTGCAGCCTCTATCTCCTGGGCTCAAGTGATCCTCCCACCTCAACTTCCTGAGTAGCTGGGACTACAGGCATGCACCACCACACCTAGATCATTTAAAAACAATTTTTGAGGGGTAAAGACAGGATTTTACTACACTGCCCATGCTTGTCTCAAGCAGTCCTCTCACCTTGGCTCTCCAAATCACTGGGATTAAGGTGTGAGCTAACAACCAGAAGGCAATTAAAAGGGCCAAAGGGAAGAGCCTCTTTACAAACTCCATGTTTTGTTTTGTTTTGTTTTTGAGTTGCAGTCTCACTGTCGCCCAGGCTGTAGTGCAGTGGGGTAAGGTCACGGCCACTGCAACCTGCTGGGTTCAGGCGATCCTTCTGCATCAGCCTTCCAAGTAGCTGGAACTACATGCACCATGCTCAGCTAATTTTTGTTTAGTTGTAGAGACGAGGTCTTGCCAAATTGTCCAGGTTGGTCTCGAACACGTGGGTTCAGGCAATCTTCTTGCCTCTGTCTCCCAAAGTGCTGGGATTACAGGTGTGAGCCACTGTGCCCAGCATACGCTCCATCTTTGCAAGGAACTGGGCAGCCTTCAGGGCCAGCAGGCTTTTATCAGCTCTGTGTTTCATAAGCTTCCTGAACATCCCCAGGGAAATATGTCAGTTGCAGCCATGCAAGGAGTAGATTTATGTGAGAACAGAGCAGCTCTGTGACAAGTTTCTTACCAGCAATCCCCACGAGGAGTGTTCGCTTTGCTTCACTCATTCCCAGAAGGGCTGTACCCACCAAATACTTTTCACAGGGTCTCCAGCACGAGCACTCAGCAGACACCGTATAATTTCCCATGGGCCTGACATGGGGGTCTAGGCCCTGTCCCGACAGATCACCCTTGAGGTCTCAGGACATCTGAAGCCTTCGCGGCTTTTCCCAAGGGCAGCCCGTGGGAGGCCCGAGCTTCAGTGGGGTGAGGAGACGCAGCACCTGGGCAAACTCGGTCCAGCTGGGTAACACAAGCTCTGCCAGGTGGCTGACCTTGGAAGGCAGTGAGGGAGGAAGGGGAGAAAAAAGAAAGTGCAGATCCAGGCTCCCCTGCAGAGGTCTCTAACTGGTGATGCCTGCAGAGGCTGAAGCAGGTGGATTCGTTCCTCGGGCACTGTGTTTTGCAGCCAAGAGAAAGGAATCCCTAGGAAGAACATGGCGGGGAAGGAGGGGGTTACCTGTTTTTCATTCATTTGTACACCGATGCGTTCATTTAGCAAATGCTCATTACTGTGACTACAGGGCCTGAGGAACACAGAATTGAACATGAGAGACTCGGTCTTGCCCTCATGGAGCTTGTATTCAAAGTGGGGAGTTGGACAAAAAAATAAATGAAGAATTCAAAGAGTGAGAGGGGCTGTGACGACAATAAAACAGGGTGGCTTGGTTGACAGTGGGTGCCTGGGGAGGGTGGGGTGGAACGGGGTGCACTGTGAGGGTGGGAAGAAAGGCATGTTGGGAGGTGAGATCTGGGCAGAGACAGAGGGGTAAGAAGGCGGAATTCGTGTGTGATCTGGGCTCAGGGAGTCGCATTTTAGGCCCAAGAAAGGGCAGGTGCGAAGGCTCTGGGGCAGGGACTGGCTGGGCACACCACCGCTCAAGGGAAGGCAGGACAGCCTGGCTGGGCCTGAGTGAAGAGGAGAGAGCCGGGAGGTAAGGATGGAGAGAAGCCGGCAGTGGTCAGATGGAGAAGGACCGGAGGGCAGAGGAGGGGTCTGGGTTTTACTCGAAGTTCGAGAGGGCCATTCTGAGTGGACTGACTACGTTTTGTTTGTTTGTTTTGGAGTCGGAGTCTCACTCTCGCCCAGGCACACTCATGGCCACCGCAGACGCGACCTGCTGGACTCAGATGACCTTTCCGCCTCAGCCTTCCAAGTCGCTGGAACTACAGGCGCGCGCCACCACGCCCGGCTAATTTTGTGATTTCTTGTAGAGGCGAGATCTCGCCAAGTTGCCCAGGCCGGTCTCGAACCCCTGAGCTCAGGCAAGACTCCTAACCTCCCAAAGTGCCGGGACTCCAGGCGTGGCCCACCGCTCCCGGCTGTGGGGCTACTTTTTCAAGAAGCTTCTGAGCAGCTCTGAGGGCCGAGGCTGGAGCAGGCTGGCCCTCCTAGGGCGAATCCGCCTCTGCCCTCCGCCCGTCCTGGTGTTCTGACTGTGCAGCGGGACAAGCTGCCGTCGGGGGAGGGCGCAGTCCTAACTGAGACCCGGGGATCCCTTCCCAGCTGGGCCCACGCCCGGCGCTGCAGGGGCCGGCAGCCAGACCCCCGCCCTGCCCAGTTCCTGTCTGCTCAGGCTGGCCGGGGGCCAGCGGGGACTGGGTGCCCCCTGTGAGAGTGAGCACCTGGGGGACCCTTCTGATCACTGAGGGCCGCTGGCTCTCGGCCGTGTCCACGCAGACTCACCCCCACCTGGCCTCTCACTCTGACTCAGCCTCCCTTCGCTGGCGGTTCCTGTCCGTCTTCTCACCGCATTTGCTACAGACACACCTGTTAGGAGCCAAGAACGCTTTGCATTCGGCATGCAGGTGGCGCTCACAAGCAAGGGTTTGTTAATAAGGGGAAGCCCAGACTGGTACCGATGGGCCCTCTGGGCTCAGCAAGGGGTTCCGGAGGCTCCGTGGAAGGAGCTGGAACAGAGGCAGCTGGGAGCAGGAGTGGCCAGGGGCGCCCGCCACGGCCCCTGCTGTGGTCGGAAGTCTGGGCTCCGCCGTCGACTGGAGGCTCTGTCCCAGGTGAGGCTGTGAGGCTGCGTCAGCCTCCATCAGTGCCCCTGTGATCCACGGAGCTGCTCTGAAGATTGCGGTGGCAGCCAAATGTCCTTTATCGGCCGATCTTGGCACAGGTCAGACGCCTTGGACGCAGGAGGTCGCTGTCTCGCAGTCCTTCGGGACCCAGGACACTCGGGTCCAGCGTGGAGCTGGATGGCAGCCACCGAAGACCTCAGAAGAAGAGCTGAACAGGCGACTCCAGCTGGGTGAGAGCAGGGCCGAACTGGAAACGCCCTGGGCTCAAAGTGCATTTTCCTTCTGCGATGGGAGGTGGGCTGGACACCTCTAGTAGTTCGGCTCTAACTCCCTCTTCTGTTGCAATGTAATCGGACAAGCTAGTTGTCTCAGGTCTCAAAGTGGGTAATACGTATATTTAAGTAGGGGACATTTATAATAACTAAAAAAACACTGGAGGCAGAAGATGTTACTTTTATTCTTGCGTTTTTATTGAAAAGCACATAAAATAACATTGTACATTATATAACATCATGTAAACACTCTAGAAGTCGAATAAGAAAACATCCTGCTAAGAAAGAAAAGTTGCTCATGAAGATTTTCACGCCCACCTTTCCCAAGTCAGGGTCCCTCATTTACGTCACAGTAGCACGGTGGCAGGGCATCGAAATCTGCATACATTTGACATGCCTTGCAGTCCTGGAGGATGGGACAAAACTCGGCGGTGCTGGCTTGGGCCTTGGCGTTCTTGGTGTACCACACCTTGTCTAGATTTTTGCCTTTTGCGGCCTCGATGTCAGGCTCCTTGGCAGTTCTTAAGCAAAGACATACACAGAGCACAGGCTTAGACGTATTCTCAGTCCCTCTGTTATCACGGTTGGGGATATCTGGGAAGTTTAGCGCCGGAGCCCATCAAATGTGGACACCAGCTCTAGATTAAAGCTACGACCCCATCCCAAGTTCCTCTCTCATGCCTTCCTCTCCTATGCTTGCAGTCAAGGTAAACTCGGCCTACAAAAGTCAAGGAGAGAGAATTGCAAGCAGGGATTCCCCAGCAGGTCAGTGCAGGCCCTGGAGATGCAGGATTGATGGTAGGTGCAGCATTCAGCTGTGCCCGGGGCTCCGGATGTGCCATCTAACTCCCTCGAATGGGGACACAACTGCGTCTGACAACCAGTCTCTCCCGTACCTGAAGGGTCTTCTCCCCAAACTGTACTAATCTCTTGTCTGACCTACACTTCTTCCTTAGCCCCCCTAGGATCCTGACATAGCTGAGCTGTCCCTGAGTCCTAGAGGCCCACCTCGCTGTCCTCAAGGCCAATGAGAAAGAATGAGGGAAAATTCCGAGAGCTCCCGGCTCAGGCAAGAGATCAATCTAGCGCATCTTCCAGCTGAGTACAAGGCTGACTCATCAGTCTACGGTGCTCTGGACAGATGGAGGTTTGTCCAATGTGCTGAATGAAACACCTCATGGCAAACCCGGTGAGGTCTCGTGACAGCAAAACTGTTGACACACACAACCTACAGGCTGAGAATATTCTACAAACCCAAACCAGAAGGAATTTTAAAAAAGTAATAAGAGATTCCATATTAAGCTCCCTTTTTGCCTTTTTACAGCTGCCTGCTCCACCCCTACTTATCCCCATACACAAAAATCAACTCCAAATGGATCAAAGACCTAAATGTAAAACCTCAAACTTTAAGAATCTTAGAAAATGCAAGAGACACCCTTAAGGAAATGGGAATAGGCAACCAATTCCTGCAATTCCTCATTAAAAGCCCAATAGCCCATGCCATAAGAGATAAGATAGATAAGTGAGGACCTCATCAAACTGAAAAGCTTCTGCAAAGCAAAAGAAATCATCAAGAGAGCAGGGAGACAGTCCACAGAATGGGAAAAGATATTTGCATATCTGACAAAGCCTAGCATCTGGGATCCACAGTGATCTAAAACATGCCGAAAGGAAAAACCAAACAGCCTCATTAAACGGTGAGCAAAAGACATGAAGAGATACTTCTCAAAAGAAGACGTGAGAGCAGCCAACAGATACATGAAAAAATGCTCCAGCCCTTAATCATCAGAGAAATGCAAATTGAAACCACAGTGAGTTATCATCTAACTCCACTAAGGATGGCCATCATTAATAAAACAAAAAAAACAACAGATGCTGGTGAGGTTGTGGAGAAAAGGGAATACTTCTACACTGTTGGTGGGAATGCAAACTAATTCAGCCTCTATGGAAAACAGTTTGGCAATTCCTAAAAGAACTAGAAATTGACCTTCTATACAACCCAGCAATACCCCTCTGGGAATATACCCGGAGGAAATTAAATCACTCTACAAAAAAGATACCTGTGCACACATGCTCATTGCAGCACTATTTATACTAGCAAAAACATGGAACCAATTGTGCTGCCTGTTGGAACTGGACTGCATAAAACAAATGTGGTACATTTACACGAAGGACTATCACATAGCCATAACGAAGGACAAAATTTTGAACTTTGCAGCAACTTGGATTTAGAGCCTATAATACTCAGTGATCTATCACAGAAACAAAGAACTGAGTACCACATGTTTTCACTCATAAGCGGGACCCTGAATATTTACCATAATACCATAAGAAAGGATTGGCAGTAGCCAGAAACTGCTGGAGGGGACACCTGATATCATCAATAAGGGTACCTGATCTCCAACCAGGCGAAATGGGAGCCAAAGGGAGGCACAAACTTAACCTGTACAATGACCACATGTATTCCTAATCCTGAATTGTACCCGACATCTTTAAAATAAAAATTTTTTAAAAAGGAAAAAAAAAAAGCTGCCTGATCCTCTTGATCTCACCCAGGGTGTGGCCACTGCAACAAGGATGATGACCCTGCTCAGGAAGAGAGCCCAGGTACCTCGTTTAAGGGAGTATATTCTCTTTACCCATGTGACTCACTTTAATGCGTTGAATACTTTGAAGCAAAGACAGAGCATTATAATTATAAGCAAAATTGTGACAATCAGTAAACCGCTTCCTATTCCGATCATAATCTTCGTCCTGAGATCAAACATCTTTGACACACCTAGGGGAGAAATTCAGGCAGGCAGTGAGCATGGCATCTCTCCCCACCCAGCCACAAAGCAACCTGAGGATACTTTCTTCAGTGGAGGAAGAATGAACTTCAGACATAAAATCCTTATGCATATAAACTGCAAGTGAATCTTCCAGGAAGGCCTAGGAGCCTAAGCTGGCCCAGTGGTGGGTAAAAGGATTTATTTGGGGAGGGAAAATGTAAATATTAAATCCTCCCAGGAAATCCAGTTTGTCTGGACTAAGTAATTTGCTTAATCTAACACTCCGAAACAGGGGAGATAATAAACAATTCAATTGTTAAGCATACTTACTACAGTTAAACCTTCCAGAGGTGAATGAAGAACAAATGTAACAAATAATAAAAAATTAAAACTTTAGGGAATAGAATATTTTATCAGGAATTTCTCAACCTGTAATCTGAGAAAGGGATCTAATTATCCCTAAGAGTAATTACAATCTAGGGCTGAAGAGCCTGCTTTTGAAAGCACAAAAGCTTGGCCCAAACTGCTAGAGCGGAACAGCTCCAACTGTCATGCCACAGGCTGTGTGACATCAGGTCTCTTTCACAGAGTTCTGAATTCTGTTCCGTGTGTAGGTATAACTTAGCACCCATGAAGGAGAATACTGTTTTGAATCTCTTCCTTTCCATTAATCCTCAGGGTTTGACTATTAATCAAAAGCAAGTTTAAGGTTTCAACTTAACAAATAAAATAAAAATAAATGTGGGGAGAGTAAAAATATTCTTATACTTAAAGTTCCATTATAGGACACTGGTTAGACTTTAGATTTTAGTTGTAGTTGTACAATGAAATAATATGAAGCTATTTACTAGGATTCAAGCACGTGCCTATTGACATTGGAAGATTTTCATGCTTTATACTTAAAAGAGTCACAAAATGAAAGTTGAATAAGATACCTGTTCTAGTCATATCTGAACGGTTTTAAGGTAATTAAACCTAGTCAATGTGGTAAAATTAAATGAGACTCCAGGTGCAAACAAGGTTGTGTAGACTTATTTCTTCCTGTTCCTCCATGTTAAATATATCTATAATCCCTAAAAATAACACAAATAAAACAAAGAGAACTCTGGAAGTTGGAAAGAAGAAAGCAAACTGGCTTGGGAGCCCAGTTCTGGATAAGTGCCACAGCAGTAGAAAAGAGGAGGTGACCAGGCCTGGTGTTTTCCAACTCTCAATCTAGCTCATTCTACCCTGGATTTAATGTGACTCTTGCTGACAATTCCAGGCTATCCCAGCAGCAATGGCAAAGTGGGTGATTTGGGAGCCCTGCTGACAACAAGCCGACAGGGGAAGTGCCCATCCTTCTGGCTGGTCCTGAGACTCCCCTCTTCCAAACCTAAAGGGGATCCCACCATACCAAGTGACCCAGCCCAGGAAGCACTCTTCACCCCCATGGGCTAGAGATTTCCTTTTGTCACCTACAGACCCCAGGTGGGTCCAGCTTGGGAAATTTCTCCTGCTCCCCAGGCAGCACTATTGGGGACCTGGGAGCCCCAGATAAACTAAGTAGACCAAAATAGCACCGCAAAGCCTTTGAAAATAATTTTCATCCTAACCCCGCGGGTTCAAGACCCACCTGGGCAACTTGGCGAGACCTCATCTCTACAATGAATCAAAAAATCAGCCAGGCGTGGTAGCGCACGCCTGTAGTTCCAGCTACTTGGAAGGCTGAGGCAGAAGGATCGCTGGAGCCTGGCAGGTCGAGGCTGCGGTGGCTGGGAGTGGCCACTGCACTCCAGTCTGGGTGACAGAGTGAGACTCCAACTCAAAAATAATAATAATAGTAATTTTCATTGTAACCTCACCTCATAAAAGGAAGTCAAGCTCTGCAGGCTAAACCTAAGCAGAGTGGCTACCTAATAAAATAAAAGATTTAAATAGGACCCACAGCCTCCTAACATAATAGCCAAAATGTCTAGGATTCAATGGAAAATCACCTATTATATTAAGAGCCAGAAAAGTCACACCTGAATAAGAGAGATGATGAACTGATGTTCTGAGCATGAAATGGGTTTCATGTGTTTAAGGAACAAACAAAAAAGCCATTGTGTCTGGAGATGCGTAACGGGAGATGGCATGAAAGAAGTTGGAAAAATTAGCCACAAACACAATCATGCAGGGCTTAGGACTCTAGTATAAAGTCTAGGTGTTTTTTCTGCCTGTTTTGGAATGCGCTTGGAAGGTGTTGATTGGGATTTTTAGGAAGAAACCCATGAAATCTAGCTGTGGAGTTTGTGCTTTTAAGCATAGACCAGTGCTTCTCAAACTGAGCATGTAAACAAATCATCTGGAGAGTTTGCTGAGGTGGCTCTAGAGTTTCTGATTCAGCAGATCTGAGGGAGAACAGGAGAATCTGTATTTGATGTAAGTTCCCAGTTGATGCTGATGCTGCTGGTTTCTGAACTAGATTTGAGAATGATTGCTCTATATTACTGATGTTGAGTGTGGCAACCCTTGAGCACTTAAGGTAGTATATTGAAGAAAAGAGGAACTTTCAAACTTACTGGAATAGGAATGATACTAAAAAACATATATGGGGGGGCACCCAAAATAACCCAAATTTATTTATTAAAAATTGTCTATTTATTCTTCATGTTTAAACTTCAGTCACCTTCAAAGTACTGTTTGATGCAAAACACCTACAGAGATGCTTTTTCCTCTGCTCAAAACAGTTTTTGAACTCACCAATTTTGATGCATTTCAGTGCTTTTGCCGTTTGTCTCACCTCTTCCACATGGCAAAACGTGTCCCTTTGAGGACCTTTTTCATTCGAGGAAACAAAAAAAGTCACTTGGGGTAAGATCAGGAGAACAAGGAGGATAGGGCGTGGGAATTGTGCCCTATCATGACCCAAATGCACACGCAGCGTGATGTGGAGAGGTGTGCTCATAAATCACCTGTTATGAAATGAGCAAACATGTTGCAAGAAGCTCCTCCCCACCCCCCAAAAATTCACTGAAGCCTAATGCACCTTCTCACAATGCTAGCTGGTGCACTGATGCCAATGGGTTCCTTGAACACTTATGCAGCAGGAGAAGCCTGCACTACAAGGAGCCCACCCTCAAAAATATAATTCAGTTTCTGGGGGGAATTTCCCCTTATGTGTTAGTCTTGCTATTTAAGAAGACAGAGAGAGATCGGAAAAGTATGAAGAAGGAGAGAAAATTTAACATTTATCAGATACCTTCTATATACCAGGCTAGGTGAAGGTGTTGCTGCTATGGCAGGTACCACACTTTGGGAACCATGGCCCTGGAGAGTTACCACTGAGGTTGGGATTGACTTCCCTTTGGTCCTCAAGGAAACAAAAAATAAGGGGACTTTCACATTTCTAATCATTGTAGAGCTATTAAACATATACATTATTCTTGATTTGGAAATAAAGAAGCACAGAAAGAGAGGGGAAAGGGGAACATTAACATTTAACATCTATTGGACATTTCTCGCTTGCTAGGCCAGTGGTAGGTGCTGCATGCTCAGAATACTATAAACCTCAGGCAAGAAGTAGGCTGCGATATTTTACAGAAGAGAAAGCTGAGGTCAAGAAATGTTAACTCACTTGTCCAAAGTTATACAGCAGCCAAGCGACTAAGGTGGAAGAACTCGATTTCTCTCCCTTGTGTTTTTTCCTTTAGGCCGTCTTGGGCACGTGTCCTCTGAGGGCATTTGGTGAGATGACGTCAAAATGGGCAGAAAACTAAAATCCTGGGCTGCCCTGTCCAATGCAGGGCCTGGGACTGTCCTTCAGAATGAGAAGTGGGAACATGGGAAAAGGAAGGGACAGCTGGGGAGATGCTAACATTCGCCTTACCTGGAGAGATGGCCAAGGAAGAGCTGCTTCACCTTTCAGTGGATTTCCAGTGTGAAAGAGGATCAGTTTGACACCGAAATCCACATGGGCATAGGGATCAGGAGAGATGGAAATGAGAAGGAGAGGGCTCCTGGACTCGGGGCCCATCTGCACCACCTATTGATACGAGACCTTAAGGACGCAGTTCACTCCCTGAGCCGGTTGCTTCTTTTGTGAAATGAAGGGCTGATGAATGCTGTGTGGTCGACGGTGGTGGCGGTGGCTGTTAGTTCTCAGAAGTCTCAGTGAGGACAGATGTGTCACCCTTTTGTCAATTGCAAAGCCAGTGTTTGTCACAGGAGTGTTCTGCTTATAGACTGGATTTCGATGGAAGGTGTGAAAGTGAAGACAAGTTTTGATGGACTAACTGGTGTATGCTAGGGAAAGTCTGCAGTAAAAATGCCTGTGCTCAATTTGAATCATTTGGTTTCATAATGTTTGAAAAGTTCTAACTCTTGAAAGTCAAAGAGTTTGCTTTTATCTTCCTAGTTTTCATTTAAACAGAAACGTTCAGGAGCATCTCCTGTATACACAAGTTACACAGACACCTACCCTGAGTTTTAAAATATGAGTCTGACTCTATATCTTCTGAGATTTATCCATTTATTAGAGATTTATCCAGTTCTCTATCTTTTGTGTGCATAAGAATCATCTGAAAAGTTTGTTAAATCACGGACTCACTCTGGGCCCCACCACAGAGATTTTGATTCGCTGGTTCTGGGAGGAGCCCATGAACTTGCCTATGCAAGCAGTTTCCAGGTGAGGCAGAGACAAGAGGCTGAGCAGATGGCTACAAAGCAGACATTCAATGTTCAGTCTGTTTCATAATAGTCCTGAGATCTTCTGCAATGCCTGTTCCGGGACCAGACCCTTCACTGATCTGATTTCTCAGCTCTGGCTTGCAGCTATAGAACCTTCTTGTTTAACTAGTCCTCCAGGTGATTCTGGCAAAGAGTGTCTGGGGAGCTCATGCTGGGAGTGTCTGGCCTTACCTCTGAAATTAAGACCATCAAGCAGTCAGAGGATATCTTTACAGGGTTCTGCATTCATAGCATCTTCCTACCATTGTGATTTAAAGCAGAATGGCAAACACTTTTCATGAGGAAAACTGCCCTCTGGTTTTCTTTCCAAGGCTTGGAGCTGACCATGTCATTCTCCTGCTTAAACCACTGACTTCTCAGTGTCAGCAAATCTCGAGTGGAGATGTCAAGGTTTTCCTGAGCCAGTTCCAAGCCACCCTTTGAAGCCTTGCCTCTAGATACTGTCTGACACTCATCTTGTGCTTCAGTCAATCTAGACCATTTTACACCTCCAAAAAGAGCTTTTGGTATTGTTTCCCCATGCTTTGTCTGTCCAACTGCTTGCTTACGTACTTAGTGGGGAGGAAGGGACCAAGGGTGTTTTCATGAAGGTTGCATCTGAGAGGAGCTTTTGAACAGCTTTGAAGCATGATGAGGGCAGGGAGAGGTGGGATTCAGGGCAGGAGGACTCACCTCATTGAAGCCAGCAGATGGGGGATCATGGGAAGAAAGGGTGGGTGGAACAGCAGGCCACGTGATAAGACCAGAAAGCTGGGTGAGCACTAAGTGAGGAAGAGTCTCCAATCATAGTATCCACAGCCGCACTTCAAGATGAGTTATGTGGCAGCAGCATGCAAACTCAGTTTCTGACTTGCATCAAACAGACTGGAAGGAAGGATGAAAACCTAAAATATCACTCATGGGAAAGAAGGAGATCGAATAACACTCACGGGAAGACAATGTCGAAATTAAAATCATAACCCGTACCTTGATTTAATTTCTTGATTACTCCCACATTCCTTTCAGCTACCTCAAACTGTAGTGGTTACCCTGACACCTTTGAAGGTGCATTTGTCAGCCCTAAAGTCACAGCATCCAGACTTGGTTTCTTAGGCGTGGCACATACATACTGAGAAAAGTTACAAGAAAAAAACAACACCGAATAAAGATTTTGTAAAGATTTTGAGGTCCACCTCTCCTCCTTGAGCAAATTTAGGCAGTGTTTTCTTAGAACTAATACTCATTTTAACAAAGAAATTACACATATTTAATTATAAATTATAGATATATTATAAATATATATTATAAATATGTGTAGAAATAAAATGCATCTTTGAATTTCTAACACGTATAAAATGTAATTTAGATCTTCATTAATCTAAACAAATTAAGAAATTAAAGATCAGGAATTAAAATTCATTTGAATTATTTTTAGTACTATAATCATGAATATTTTAATGATTTCATAAAATATAGTTCTCATGTTCTAGTTATAGCTATGTTGAAATATCTTGTGAATCAAAGAACAGACCACAACTACCAGAAGCTGAAAGAATCAGCCTTAACTGAGACACATTTCTCTTGAGTGCTGAAGGAAATGCACCTCATGGCTACATATGATATGAATGTATTAGGATGAGTCTATTAAAGGTGATATACAGGTTCCCGTGTCACTAGGTCAGAATGAGATTCATAAATGAGCAAACATGTAAGTTAATTCTGTTAAAGAACTAAATTCATCAAAATATTAAATGAGTGTAAAACATCCTTTTTCATAAAAATAAACACCTTAAATATTAAATGAAGAGCAAATATTTCTATTTATTTCAGACAAGTAGTTTCCAAGGTGGATGCCTTTATTTTTTAGGTGCAAAGATATCACCCTTCAACACATATACAATAGTTATAATTTATGAAAATTAAGTCAGAGAAAATGCAATCTCCTTGGTTCATATGCCTTAAATTTTCAGTGGAGTGCCTCAGCATTTCACACTTTAAATGTACCAGGAAAGGGCTTGGAAAGAAGAATCTGTATCATCTCATACAAGGAGAGACTTCCTTATACTTTCTGGGTTTACTGAGGTCAAACAAGATGACTTCTCCCATTTTAAACCAAATACTAAATCCAAAGCAAAAATCTTAACAAGGAAAAGGCCAGTTATGGTATTTACTTTCATGTCTACTGCTGCTATGTGACAGAACATAACATTAATGGTCCCAATGTAAACTAATTTTACACATGCCAAACATCACATCTCATTTTTTAAAGTCTGAAATACACAATATAAAATGCGATTTGATGATCTGAAAGTAAAGATTCCAGGTTAAGTATCCAACTTTCTAAGAATAGTCAAAAAAAAAAAGTCAGTAAACTCTAAGCATTCTTTTCATACCCCTGAAAAGAGGTCTTTGTATAAATTAAAACAATACTTCAATTAATGAGGTCACTTTATGTAAGCAAGACGATGATCCTTCTAAGGATTTTAAATCCTTGCTTTTTATAAACATTTTTGGGTTTTGGCTTTATAATAAATATGTATTAAATATCTGCAGTACATTGTATATGTTGAGAGCTTATCTTTCTCCATTTGAAAGTCTTTCTCCAGAGTCATAATGTCTTAGAGGCATCCCAGCGGGCGGGGAGTTGGGATTTTGCAGCAAGTCCATTAACAAAGCAATCTTATCATCTATGTGCTCCTGGAGTTTATATATTCGCTGATCAATGTAGTCCATAACTTTCTTTTCCATCAGTTCCACATTTTTATAAGGAATCTTTTCCAAGTAGGAGCAAACAGGTTGCTCTTCCATTCTAAAAATAAATTTGAAAATATGTATCAATTTTCCCTAGTATCATAACAAAAACAAGAAAGTTTTACAACAAGTAGCCAACATACATTGCTGCAATTTGTGTCCACAATTGTGCTCGTCTCCTCACAAAGTATTTCCAGGGTCTAATCTACAGACTCAACAGGTGACCACAGTCCCAAATGCGTACTTATTTCTTTAATTCTTTAAACGTTTATGAAGTATACAATTGAAATGGGAATATAAGAGGGAATCCTCAAAGAACAAGCCTCTAGAAAGAGTCTTTTTGATATTGATCTCCAAATCAAAACTGATCTTGCTCAATTTTTTAAAGGTCAACATGTATGTTTTTGAATTATTTTCTAAGCAGCCCTACAATTTAAACAGTTTTGTCTCTACAAATAACCTTACTAAAGTATTCCTTTCTAGTCTAATATGAAACACGTAAGAATTTCACTGGAATGGGCAAATGAAAGATTTAAAAAGAAATGAAATAAAAGCATACCCGTTTCTAAAACAAAGTTCACACTGCATTCTAGGACGGCAATTCTCAGAGCATGGTCCACTTCCGAATTTTAGATTCATTCCATCCATATTTATTAAAGTCTTGCTTCAAATCCATGAACATAGTATGTGTCTCCATTTTTTTAGGTCTTCTTTTATTTCATTAGAATGTTATAACTTCCCACAGATCCTGTAGCTGTTTATACATATTTTTATACATGTATATTTTGTTTACTGATATATATACTTCATACCTATTTATAGGTATTCTTATTTCAATCTCTTTGGAGTAATCTAGTTTTGTTACCAAGATATTACTGGCCCCATAAAATGAATTGAGATGTCTTCCCTCTTCTATATTTTAGAACTATGTAAAAATTAGTGTTTTTTTTTTAAAGGTTTGGTAGAATCCCCCAGTGGAGCTATTTGGGCCTAAATATTTCCTTTTCATGAACTTTCCAATTACAAATTCAGTATTTTTAGTGGTTATAGGAATAATAAATTACCTAGTTCATGTTGGCTGATATTGGTAGTTTGTGACTTAAGTAGTTATCCATTTCTTCTATGAAAACCATTCAGTCTTTCACCATTAAGTATTACATTAGCTGTAAGTTTCTTGCAGATAAACTTTATGAAGTTGAGGTATTTCCCCCTCAACTTCTAGTTTTCTAAGAGGTCCTTTCATCATCGATGGGTATTGAAATTTGTCAAATACTTTTCTGTGTTAATCTATGTGATCATATGAATTTTCCTCTATAGTCTGCTAATATGGTAGATTACATTAATTTTCTTTTTGAGCTACAGTCTCACTCTGTTGCCCAGATGGTAGTGCAGTGGCACAGTCACAGCTCACTGCAGCCTTGACCTCCTGGGCTCAGGCAATCCTTCCACCTCAGCCTCCTGGGTAGCCGGGACTACAGGTTTGTGCCACTGCACCTGGCTAAGTTTTTAAGTTTTTGTAGACATGAAGTCTCACTATGTTGCCTAGGCTGGCCTCAAACTTTTGAGCTCAAGAAATTCTCTCACCTTGACCTCCCAAAGTGCTAGAGTACAGGAATGAAGCATTGCATCTGACCTAATTTTCAAAAACAGAATCAGTCTTGTATACCTAGACTAAATCCCACTTGGTCATAGAGTATAATCCTTTTTAATACAGAACGCTACTGGATTTGACTTGTTAATATTTCACTGAGTATTCTTGTATCCAATTCATGAGCGATATTGGTCTGCAGTTTTCTTTTTTTCTTATACTGTACTTGGTTTGGTATCAGGGTAATACTGGCTTCATAAGTTTTACTTCTTTGAAGAAATTGTATAAAATTGGTACAATCTCTTCTTAAAATGTTTGGCAGAATGATCCAATAAAATCATCTGAGCTTAGACATTTCTTTTTGAAGGACTTTTAACAAATTCAGTTTCCAAAATAAAGTTATCAAACTATTCATATGAAGTATTTTATCTTGGGTGAACTGTAGTTTGTGTCTTTCTAAAAATTAGTTCATATACTCAAAGCTGTCAACTTTAAGTGTATTTTTGTTTTTTGAGCTGGAGTCTCACCCTGTCACCCAGACTGGAGTGCAGTAGTCACTCCCGGCCACCGCAGCCTCCACCTGCTGGGCTCCGGCGATCCTTCCGCCTCAGCCTTCCGAGTAGCTGGAACTACAGGTGCGCGCTACCACGCCCGGCTAATTTTTGATTTATTGTAGAGATGAGGTCTCGCCAAGTTGCCCATGTGGGTCTCGAACCCGCGGGCTCAGGTAATCCACTCACCTCAGCCTCCCAAAGGCACGAGATTACAGGCTGAGCCACCAAGCCTGGCTAACTTTAAGTGTAAAGTGGTTCATAATACTGTCTATTATCCTTTTAGTGGAAATAGGATCTATAGTGGTATGTCCTATTACATTCCTAACTTGCCTTCTTTCTCTGTCAGTCTTAGGACAGGTTTACCAATTGTATTTCAAAGAATCCACTTTTTATGCTCCATTGATTTTTCCCTATTGTTTTTCTGTTTTCAATATTAGTTATTTCTGTTGTCATTTCCTTCCTTCTGCTTGATCTGGGTTTATTTTTTTCAATATAGGGCCTTAGATTACAAATGTGAAACCTTTTCTATTTTTTTCTAACATATGCATTTAAGTGTGAAGATTTCCTTCTCAGCTTTCCTTCTCAGATTTCCTTCTTGCTTTAGGTACATTTCACAAATTCTGACATGTTAGAATTTTATTTTCACTTCGTTCTGGGCATTGCTTCATTGCCTTTGAGACTTCCTCTTGACACACAGATTATTTGGAAGTATGCTATTTAATTTCTACGGGTTTGGATTTTTTTTCTTCCTGTCTTTTGGTTTTGATTCCTGGTTTAATTTTGTGGTCAGATAATATTCTGTGCATGATTCTTTTTAATTGGTGCGAGTTTGCTCTTTGACCAAGGATATGGTCTCAGTGAATGTTCCATGAGTGTGCAAACAGAACACATATTCTGCTGTTGTTGAGTGGAATGTTCTACAAATATCAGCTAGATCCTGTTGGTTGGTAGTGTGTCATGCAATTCTTCTGCATCTTTCCTATATTTCTGCCTAATAGTTCTATCAATTGAGATTGGGGTGTTAAGATCTTAAACTATAATTGTGGATATATCTATTGCTCCTTTCAGATCCATCAGCTTTTGCTTCACATAGTTTGAACTTCTGCTATTTAATGCATAAACATTAGGATTGCTATGTCACTGTCTTATTATTGAGTAATGTCCCTCTTGTCACTAGTAGATTTCTTTACTTTGAAGTTGATTTTATCTGATATTAATAATATACCTAGGCTGGGCTTGGTGGCTCAGCCTGTAATCCCAGCACTTTGGGAGGCTGAGGTGAGTGGATTGTCTGAGCCCACGGGTTTAAAACCAGGCTGGGCAACTTGGCGAGACCTCGTCTTTACAATACATAAAAAAAAATTAGCTGGGCATGGTAGCACGCATCTGTAGTTCCGGCTACTTGGAAGGCTAAGGCAGAAGGGTCGCTGGAGCCCAGCAGGTCATCGCTGGGGTGGCTGTGAGCATGCCACTGCACTCCAGTCTGGGTGACAAAGGGAGACTCCAACTCAAAAAAAAAAAAAAAAATGCCTCCCTTCTGCTTTTTTTTTTGAGTTGGAGTCTCACTCTGTCGCCCAGACTGGAGTGCAGTGGCCGCTCCCAGCCACCGCAGCCTCGACCTGCTGGGCTCCGGCGATCCTTCCGCCTCAGCCTTCCAAGTAGCTGGAATTACAGGCATGCGCTATCACGCCCGGCTGATTTTTTGATTTACATGATGGTTGTATGGCATATCTTTCTACTTTTGACCTACCTATGCCATTATATTTGAAGTGTCTTGCCAACTGCATATACACGCTATAAGTTTTTTAATTGGTGAATTCAGACCTTCTATATTTAAAGCAACTATTAAAATGTGATTATCCCAGATATTTCCTCTACAGATACTGGGTACCATGTCAGATAATATTATGATTTTTGCTTCAACCATCAAATAGGACTTAAGAAACTTATGAGAAGGACAGCCTACTCTATGCACCCTTCTTCTTGCCCGCTCTGTTCTGAAGTTCCAAACTCTCTTTTGTCGTCATTTCCTTGGAGAATTTCCTCTACCCATTCTTTAACAATAGGTCTGCTAGTGTCAAATAATCTTACTTTCGTTTAATAATGTCTTTATTTTCTTTTTATTCCTAAGTATATCTTTGCTGGATATACAATTTGTGATTGATAATTCTTTTCTTTCAGCACCTGAGAAATGTTCCTCTTCTTACTGTCCATCATAATTCCAGAAGAGAAATCAGCTGTCATTAAACCTGGTATCTCTATGAGAATATGCTGTTTCTCTCTAGCTTTCTTCTATAGTTTTTTCCCGGAAAATTGTGATGTGTCTTCTCATATTAATTGGGATTTATCCTGTGGAGAATTTACTCACCTTCTTGAATCTGTAAGTTCATGGCTTTCACCATGTTCAGCTTTGGGAAAATTTCAACCATTATTTCTTTCAGTGTTTTTCTCAGCTCCACAATCTCCCTCCTCTCTTTAAACCACCCTGACTAGGGAATTAAAGTACCACCTGATTTTGCTGGGCTGTGTTGACATCACCCTGATATACACCTTGCTTTAGCTGAGCAGGGAATGGATGTTCAGCTTCTGTTCACCTCTGTTGACAGCACCCCAGCAGTAGAACTCAAATGCTGCCTGCTTCCTCTGAGTAGGGAATGGAGGAACAGTTCACCATTCAGCTTGCGGATACCACCCCAGTAGAGGAACCAGAGTACAACTGCCTCTTCAACAGGGTTGATGGGAGGGCAGTATTTCTCCTGGTGTTTGACAGGTATTAAAATAGCTTGGTTTTGGCTGGGTATGGTGGCTCATACCTATAATCCCAGCACATTGGGAGGTCTAGGCAAAAGGACTGCTTGAGCCCAGGAGTTTGCAACCAGACTGAGCGACATAGCAAGACCTTAAGTCTACAAGAAAATTAAAAAATTAGTCGGGTGTGGTGGCATGTGCTTATAGTCTCACGAGGCTGCTGTAGGAGGATCACTTGAACCCAGCAGGCCAAGGCTGCAGTGAGCCATGATCATACCACTGCATTCCAGGCTGGAAAACAGAGTGAGACCCTAACTCAAAAAAAAAAAAAAAAGTTCTGGTTCTTTTAGAACTTCCTTTTCCTATTCGTTTGGCTAGAAGAAACAGGCTTTTCTTGAAGTTTTTGTTTTCTGTCCCTGCTGGTTACCTCAGGCTGTAGACTCCTCTGGCATCCCACTCAAGATATATATGGGAGACAAAAAAAAAAAAAAAAACCAAAAAACTCACCACTGAATTGCTCCTCACATACCACAGTCCATAAGTTAAAAAATTCGATGTTGAAAGATTTCAACAGTAAGTCAAAATAGTTAGGCCTGGAGTATGACTGTAGTCCTGAATTCTGGCCTAGTGCAGTATTTCAGAATAGCATATAAAAGATGGAGAACATACTAACCAAATACTTAGTCACCTCTTAATCAAACCAGTTTCACCAAAAACTTAGAATTATGAGATCAGAATATAAGGGCCTGTATGCTACAAATAATTATGATGTTAATATATTTTTTGAGGATTCCGAAATTAACCTAGGTAAAACACAATCTACAAAAAAAAAAAAAAGTCTGTCATGACGGCTCCTTTAGTATAATCAGGAAAAAGAAATGCATATTATGACTCTCACACCTCCTCTCTATTCATGCAGATCATTTTCTACTTCCCTAGCTAATGCTTACAAACCTTCTACAAAATGCCTGAAAAATGTGCAACACCTCCAACTATAGGCAACTCTTCAAAGCTAACTGTCTGCTCTGTAGTTATTCTTTTTCAGTACATTAAAGGTGAAATGCAAAAAAAAAAAAAAAAAAGCTGCTAAAATTTTTTCTGGAAACATACTCACCCAACACCAAGAAAGCCTTCACCAGGCTTGGTGATGCTGTCCTGCCACTTGGCCTTCTGTCCCACACGGAGGTGGTTGACCTGTCTACATAAATCCTGGAGAAAAGGCAGCAACTCAGAGTTAGGTATATTTGAGTTACCATTTGCTTTCTTTGGTAAGAAAGAGGACACCGCATTTCTAATCTCATCTTCAAGGTTTTGTGGTACAATTTTACACTCGTCGAGCTTTGTCGTAGTCCCTCCACCAGGTGGCTGTGTGCTCTTATCAATGCAAGCGCTTAAGGCTTCAGTCACGTTTCCAGATGTCCATCCAGGTCTAAATGGAAAAAGTGTGGAGGACGACTTGTCTGAGGCTCCCAAGGCAGATGATGTTTGTGGTCCAATCATATACTTATATCCAGGATAGCCCAAAATCGACTGCAGCTGCTCTCCAATGGGAAGACAATTCTAAAAAAGGTAAAAAGGCACATGTGAATATCATTAATATTGATGGCTCACTTCTGGAGTAATTACTATGAGTCAGGTAGTGTGCATTCTTTCACCTGATCCTCAAAACATCCTTATGAAGTAAGCTACTATTATGCCAACTTAATAGTTGAGGAGACCAAGGCTAAAGGTAACCTGGCCAAGGTAACCAGCTAGTAAGTGGCAGAACTGGGATATGAACCCAGGCTGCTTAACCCTACAGTCAAAGATTTTAATCATTTCACAGTTTTTCCTAAAAATATATTAAAATAAAATTTAAAAACTTAGTAAAATTGCCTTGGCATATTTCAATGTTTTTACTACAAAGGCCTCTTTGATGTACGGTGATAAAATGTAGTACTCCCAACTGAATCACAAAAATTAATAATTTTCTTAGAATTAAATATCATCATGAACTTTCAAAATATGGTAAGCCAATGTAGGTATATCTTTTGCAACTAGTTTCTTTTTCATAGAAGATACAACTGAAGTTTGATGTTCTATGAATATATGTCACATTTTCAATCACTTAAATGAGCTACATTTTAGCTATGTCTGCTTCAACAATTTGTACACTAAAAGGATGACTTTTAGTAGTCTCAACTCAACTGACTATGCTTTATTATTTCTTAAGATTCTGGCCCACCTTTAAGACATTACACTGTTTCTTGTTCAGGAGCATGTCCCTGCTGTAGTCTGTAATTTTTCCAGTAAAGAACAACAAAACTATCTCTAGCCTCAAGCAACTTTAAAAAAAAAAAAATAGTTTCCCTGGATGAAAAAGTCCCCAAAAGGAAACCTTTTGGCTGATGTGGAAGTACTAAAAGACATCAAAACTAACAAGTTCAAAAACTGTTCTGAGTAGTGGAAAAAGCATCTTGATAGGTGTATTGCATCAAATGGAGAGTACTTTGAAGGTGGCTGAAGTTTAAACATGTAAGAATACACAAGTTTTTATAAATAAATTGCTTTTTGGGGATCCCCCCTAGTATTTACAACACTTTAGCATTTTACTCAGGAGGCTTAGGTAGGAGGATTGCTTGAGGCCAGGAGTTCAAGACCAGTCTGGACAATATAGTGAGACTCCCATCTCTACAAAAATAAAAAAATTCAGCCAGGCACATGTACCTGTAGTCCCAGTTTTGAGAGATTGAGGTGGGAGGATTGCTTGAGGCCTGGAGTTGAAGACAGTAGTGAGCTATGGTTGTGTCACTGCAATTCAGACTGGGCAACAGAGGGAGACCATTTCTAAACACACACACAGGCCAGGTGCAGTGGCTCATACCTGTAATCTCAGTACTTTGGGAGACCAAGGCAGGAGGATCACTTGAGGTCAAACGTAAAAAAATTACCTGGGCATGGCAGTACGTGCCTGTAGTCCCAGCTACTTGAGAGGCGGAGGCAGGGGGACCCTGGAAACCAAAAATCAAGACTGTGGTGAGCTGTGATTGTGCCATTACACTTCAGCCTAGGTAACAGAATAAGACCCTGACTCAAAAAATAAATATACACATAAATAAATAAAAGTAAATATTAACTATATATTTAAAAATAAAAATAAAATTAGACAACTCTCCTTCAAACAAAAGGAGCTTTACTCAATCATAATGGCAAAGCTCTGTTATTTTGGATAGTGGTATCTAATACTTCAAAAAAACTTAAAACGGAAAATTCTTCATAAACAGTAATCAGATTTGTATGGAGTCAACCTCAAAATTGTACATGACAACTAATTTGGCAGAGATTTTAAATAGAAAAGTCCAAATGCAAACAAAGTATTTGCTATGTAAGTTTTTATTTTTTGGATACACCATATTTTGGAGATATATAATGATAAACATTAGTAATGTTTTCTCAGATGAAAAGTGGTTAGGTGATTTGTTTTGTTTGTGGTAAATATCAAGACATTCACAAGTAAGTCTATACAGCAGTGCAGTAAATGAAACCACCTTAGATGCAGGTAGCTATTCCTCTGCTTCCTTTTGTTTAATTTTATTCACTTCTTAATTTTCTTGTGCTGTCATATGTTGCCTTACAAGATGTCAAATTCTTTAAAAAGTACACAGAAGAATATGTACTAAATAATGTAAAGGACCTATTGTCCATATAATTCTAATAATATAATCTTTGTCCATATAATTCTATTTTCAGAAATCTGTACCAATATGTGTAGAAGTGTGCAAAAAATGAATGGACAAGTGTCTTTCTTGCAGGGCTAATCATACAAAAAATTAAGTATCCTAAAAGTCATTAATGTAGCGTTGATTAAATAAGTCTAAATACTCATAAAGTGGCATGCTATGTAGTCGTTAAAAAGGGCATGGGGATATACTTATCGTTTAGGACATGGTCCACATCATGTTAGTGGAAAATGATTACAGAGCAGCATACAAGAACGTGACAAGTATTTATGCAGAATTGTGTCCATATACCTCTCTGAATATGCAAAAACTGTATATGTGTGTGTGTGTGTGTGTGTGTACATGTCATTTCATATATGTGCACACTCCCCCACATTTCTGAAAAATTAAGTTCTTGCAGGATTTCTGAAAGAATTTTTCTGTTTTTTTCTATAAAATATTCAAACCTCTATTATTTTGAAAAAAGCAAGAAAAAAAGCTATTTTTATTTTGAAGGTGACAAAAGCAAAGTGTAAATCATGAATAACTGAACATATTTTCTTTGAGAAAATGGGGTACCATTTCATTAACATTAAATGGCAATAATATACACACATTATATACAGATATATATTTTATGTAATATATAAATAACTATATATAAAATTTGTGCATACGTTATATTAATATATAAATATATATACACATTATATTTTGATAACTGAATTTCTATTCCATTATCCTAAATTGTGAAAGCAAAAACAAAGTCAGCAATCTGAACATCAGCTACAAGAAAATAGGGAATAAGCTTGCCATCTATTGAGCTATCATGAAGGTTTGGGTTGCGTTTCAGGCTCATATGACTCAGTGCTGAACTTTAATACTCTGAAAACAAATAATCTTAAGGCACAGATGAAGCTGGGAGAGACCAAGTACTCTAGCTTCCCAGGTCCTTCCTTCCTCAGTCAGGACAGGTCCTGCCTCGGCAATGTGCATGGTTATACCACATGCACAAGATGTTTTGGTCATGAAACATCCTATTTTATAATCAGATAGTTACACATCTTATATGACATTTTCCAGGGAGACAACACATAGATACCTGGATTGTTAACTCTAAAATTAAAGGCTTTCTTACTAGGAAAGGAGTCGTTTATCTGAGTGCTTAAAAGATTTAACATTCTTTCCTTCTCAGGGTGTCTCCCAAATGTCTCAAATATAATCATTTAGTATGTGGCGAGGGAGAGCTGGTTATAACACAATGTGTGTGAGAGGTATATATGTGTTTTCTTTTTCTTTTTTGAGTTGGAGTCTCAATCTTCGCCCAGACTGGAGTGCAGTGGCACACTCACGGCCACCGCAGCCTTGACCTGCTGGATTCAGGTAATCCTCCCACCTTAGCCTTCCAAGTAGCTGTAACTACGGGCACATGCCAGCATGCCCAGCTAATTTTTTGATTTATTGTAGAGATGAGGTCTCGCCATAATGCCCAGGTTGGTCTCGAGCTCGTGGGCTCAGGCAATCCTCTCACCTCCACCTCCCAAAGTGCTGGAATTACAGGCATAAGCCACTGTATCTGGAGAATGCATGTTTCTATATGCACAGAAAACTCTAAAAGGATACAGTTTACATTCCAAAAATATACTATGCATAAGCCTCACTTAGGAATGCTTGTTTAAAATACTGATTTCTGGATCCCATCCTCCAGGATTCAGGGCATTGGTGAGGGCGAGGATCCACATTTTATAAACATTTTTAAGGGACTTTGATACAAGGCCTCAGTGTTTAGGACTTGCTTGTGAGTGAGAACACACGGTATTCAGTTTAGTCTCCAGCTGCATTCATGTTGGTGCAAAGGGCATGGTTTTGTCCTTCTTTATGGCTGCGTAGTATTCCATCATGTACATGTACCATATGTTCTTTATCCAACCCACTTTTGATGGGCATTTGGGTTGGTCCTGTTTTTGCTATTGGGATAAGTGCTGCAATAAACATTCATGTGCAAGTGTGTTTTTGGTAGGTGATTTATGTTCTCTCTAAGTATATTGCCAGAAGAAGGACTGCTGGGTTGTATGGTAGCTCAACTTTAAGCCTTTGAGAAAATGCCACATTGCTTTCCACAAAGGCTGCACTAGATTATATTTCCGCCAACAGTGGTGTTCCCTTTTCTCTGCAGCCTCATCAGTACCTATTGTTTTTTGGCTTTTTAATGATAGTCGTCCTGACTGATGTGAAGTGGGATCTCACTGTAGTTTTGATTTGCATTTCTCTGAGGAGTAGTGAAGCTAAGAAATTGTTTCATAAGTTTGTTGGCTACCTGGATATCACCTTTGACAAGTATCTATCATGTCCTCTGCCCACTTTTTTTTTTTAGAATAGCAGTCCATTTTATGTCTATACCATGTTTTATTTATTTATTCATCAGTCGGTGGACATTTGGGTTGCTTCCACATGCTGGCTATTATGAACAATGCAGCTATGAAAATTCATATACACATTTTTGTGTGGCCTTATGTTTTCATTTTTCTTAAGTATATCTCTAGTGGAATTGCTGGGCCATATGAAAACTTTCTACGTACCCTCTTGAGAAACCGCCAGCCTGTTTTCTACAGGGGCTTCTTCTGTGGTATTTTAACCACCAACTGACCTGGGACCGAGCCATGTGGGTCTTGGTATGATACAGGTACCATAAATGCAGGCACAGGTACTCAGGCCATCCATCGGGATGTTCTCACATGGGTGGATTTGCCCCACTGAAGCCCCGCCATAATCCATTCACACTTGGAGCAGCTCGAGAGCCTCATTCTGTGCCTTCACTCTTGAATAAAGCAAAGCAGGGAGGACTCTGAGCAAGATGGGCACTCAGGAGATGGCGACCTGGGTCACTGATGACTCATTACAATTTCATACATCTGGTCAATGCCACTAGCCTGCATATTAGAGTTCAGGAGCAATTCTCACATATAAATTCATGTCCAGCTTGTAGCAAGTGAAAGGTTTGGCCATGGCCATCCCTTCGATATGCAGAAATCCCAACCCATCTGAAAACTTCTCTTATATGTGATGATGGTGGAACAGATGACACACTGCTTTCTCAAGAAGTCATTCAGGATCAAGTCCAAGTTTCTAATAATATTGTGTCTCCTTGTCTTTGAGACTAAAATGAGGATGAGGCAGCACACCTGAGCCCACTCACTGGAGTGCAGTTTCATGGGGCATGACGCTCAGCTCACCATTCTTAGTTTTTTTTGTTGTTGTTTTTGAGTTGGAGTCTCACTCTGTCGCCCAGACTGGAGTGCAGTGGCCGCTCCCGGCCACCGCAGCCTCGACCTGCTGGGCTCCGGCGATCCTTCCGCCTCAGCCTTCTGAGTAGCCGGAATTACAGGCACACGCCACCATGCCTGGCTAATATTTTGATTTATTGTAGAGATGAGGTCTCGCCTGCCCAGGCGGGTCTCGAACCCGCGGGCTCAGGCAATCCACTCACCTCAGCCTCCCAAAGGCGCGGGATTACAGGCTGAGCCACCGAGCCTGGCTCCCATTCTTAGTTTTTACCAGATCTTCCCAAACTCCAATCATGTCTGCGTGAGGCACCCTATGTGATGTGCATCAATTCTTCTGACTTATAACTCCTTGGGCTGGCCATGACCTGCAACTTGACCTGAGTCCTCGGAGGTCACAGAAGGTGAGCTTCCCCCAGAACCCTCTGGCAGGGACCCCGGGGTGATGTCAGTCCCACAGTGCCAGGCTGCAGGCAGCTGTGTTTTTGGATGAAGCGAGTGAGACGTCCCAACACAAAGAACCCCGCAGTGTGTATCTTTCTGTGGGCTGCGGTGTGGCTCTCAAAGTTTCTTTTGTGTCCACTGTCCTGATGTGGCCGGAGGCAGCAGCCCGGCCCTGCTTAGCTGCTGCGTGGACTTCACTCTCGTCAGCTCGGGCTCACAGTCCAACCACTTTCACTCCTGCGCCCTGAGGACTTGTCCTTTTCCTGGACTCTTAGAAGCCCCTCCTTTCCTGGGGGGAGAAAACGCGGGCACTTCCCCATGTGGCGCAGGCGGGGTGCGGGGTTCGTGCCCTGCATCACTGCTGGTCCCCTTGAGGTGCTGGCTGAGGCCACGAATAGCTCTTTTTAAAAAAATTTTATTATAAAGATGTGGGGTACATTTCAGTGTTAGGTATATAAACATTGATAATGCGGGTACCTTTGTTGATGATGTATGTCCCTCCCTCCCCTAGCAGTTTCCCTCAACTGCCAATCCCACCCCACCCTCCCCTGACAGTTTCCCACTACTGTCAGTAACTTTCTTATAGCATTATAATTGTTCAAGGTCTGTTTATGAGTAAGAACATATGGAACTCTGTTCTTTGATTCTGTGATAAATCACTGAGTATGATCGACTCCAAATCCATCCAAGTTGCTGCAAAGTCCATATATTTGTCCTTCTTTATGGCTGCATAATATTCCATCGTGTATATGTATTACATTTTTTTTTTAACTAGTCCAGCTTTGATGGGCAACACAGTTGGTTCCATGTTTTTGCTATAATGAATAGAGCTGCAAAAAACATATGTGTGTCGGTATCTTTTTTGTAGAATGATTTGAGTTCCTCTGGGTATATTCCCAATAGAGGAATTGCTGGCACATGTGGAAGGTCAATTTCTAGCTCTTTCAGGAATCGCCATAGTCTTCCAAAGAGGCTGCACCAGTTTGCATTCCCTCCAGCAGTGTAGAAGTGTTCCCTTTTTCTCCACATCCTCACCAGCATCTGTTGGAGTCTCACTCTGTCACCCAGACTGGAGTGCAGTGGCCACTCCCAGCCACCGCAGCCTCGACCTGCTGGGCTCCGGTGATCCTTCCGCCTCAGCCTTCCAAGTAGCTGGAATTACAGGCATGCGCCACCACGCTCGGCTGATTTTTTGATTTATTGTATAGATGAGGTCTCACTGCCCAGGTGGGTCTCGAACCCGCGGGCACAGGCAATCCACTCACCTCAGCCTCCCAAAGGCGCAGGATTACAGGCTGAGCCACCGAGCCCGGCTGTTGTTTGTTTTATTAATGATGGCCATTCTTACAGGGATTAGGTGGTATCTCAGTGTGGTTTTGGCTTGCATTTCTCTGATGATGAGTGAGGCTGAGCACTTTTTCATGTGTCTGTTGGCTCCCTGTATCTTCTTTTGAGAAGAGTCTATTCATGTCTTGCCCACTTTTTAAAGGGGCTGTTTGTTTGTTTTTCCTTTTGCGTGTCTGAGTTCCTTGTAGATCCTAGATGTCAGGCCTTTGTTGGATAAACAGTTCTCTGCCCGCTTTTTAATAGGACTATTTGTTTATCCCTTGTCAATATGTTTGAGTTCCTTATAGATTCTGGATGTTAGGCCTTTGTCAGACAAATAGCTTGCAAATATTTTTTCGCATTCTGTGGGCTGTCTCTTTACTCTCTTCATAGTTTCTTTTGCTATGCAAAAGATGTTTTAGCTTGCTTGTCCCTAACATTCTTGAAACAAACCCACTTTACCCTGGGTACCTCCACAATGGAATATACATACATTACCTAATCCCTCAAAAATCTGATGTCCATCTCCTTGCTATTCAAACTGTCCCCTGAAAATCTCCAAGAAGTACTTTATGGATAATCCAAAGGGTAAATTTACTGTATACTCATTCAAAGCCATAAACAAGAAAGACTAGGTCACTGTTTGCACAAAGCTTACATTTTAATGAGATAAACAGACCAATACATATACAACAATAAAAATAGTCAAGAAGGCTCTGACAAAAATTAATTTGGAGGGAAAGTCTACTTTAAACTGGGTGGTTGGACAAGATGATATTGAGGATGTAACATTTAACCCAAAATCTGCTAAGAAAGAGTCAGTGATGCCAAAAGCTAACAAAAGAAATCAGTTACCAGTACAGTGATCCTGAGTGGGAACACATTTAGATAGCTGGGGAATACACACATCAGAATGTCTGGAGCAAGGTTCCCAAGGAAATGAGGCAGATGAAGTGGAGGAGGCAAGCAGGGCCAACATCTTAGCGGTCTGGGTAAGGAATCAGAATTACTTCTAAGTGTGAAGGGAAGCAATCAGAGAGCTTTACACAGGGAAAGGATGAGATCTATTTACCCTTTGAGGACATTCTGGGAACACTGTGGAGACTGGGTTGTAACAGACAGAGCAGGAGAACCAGTTAGGAGCTTTCTGAGGTATCCAGGTATGATAATGGCGGAGGAGGAAGAAAAGTACAGATTGCCTTTTTTTTTGAAAGTCTCCTTGCTGTGGTCTCCATAATCTTCAACTCCTTGCTTCTCTTGACTCTGACCAGACTCCAGTATTTGTAAAGCTCACAATATTTAAAAGGAGTTCTTTACGTAAATCATTTAAATTTTTACATCAATCCTGTGGCTTTTATAGTATGATCATTTCAATTTTCTACTTGAAGAATTCATATTAAAAATATATGAATCAACTTGCCAAAGGATGCAGAACCTAATGTGACAGGACAAGAACTTGAAGTCACTCCCTTGCCATCAGATCCTTACTCTCTTGCTCCCCTATCAGACTGCTGCCTCCTATCCTCTGGTTCCCTCCCTCTCTCCCTATGTCCTTATCCAGTGCAGCTATGCTCCAAGGGCCTTTCTTCCTTGCTTCTGTCTCTCCCTTCACCATGCTGTCTGTCAGCTACCATGGTAGCTCCCTCCCAGTCACTGAAGGGTCACTTCTCCCAATCCTGTTTCCAAAAACTGCCAACATCCTTCCAGGTAAGGTCTTGTTCACAGCAAAAACTCAATATTCCCCAATTAAACTACTTTTCCCCCAATTGTTCTCCTCCTGTGGATTCCATTTATTTTGCTAGTATTGACAGCCTCAGAAACCTCAATTTCGTGTTTGACTCTTCTTCTCCCACAATATCAATATCAAGGCAGTTGTCAAGTCTCAATGGCTCCATTGTTTTAGCATCTCACAATCCAGCATCGCAATACTATGTCCAACCTTAGACCCTCATTCACTCTAATCTGTATGAGCAAAGAACATGTAGTTGGCCTCTTTCTTACAGTCCTATTTTCCTCTGACTCACCTTACATGGATTAAAATTTCTAGAAACATAGGTGAAAAGCGTTTACCAATTTAAAATATACTTAAATCTCTCTATGATCTAGCCCAAATCTACTTTGACCTTCCCCCATTCTTTGCTCCAGAGAAATTAGCTACTATTCATTTCCCAGCTATATCCAATTATTTTAGCATTGAAGACTTTATCCAGTTTATTTTCTTTCTCTGAAACAGCCTCCCTCCAAATTTCCTTGCCTAATCTCACCCTTCTTTAAAGGCCTAGATAAAATATCACTTCCCTTAGTAAGCCTTTCCTAATCTACACTTCATCATTCCCCCACTTACATACTCTATACTGTAAAAATCCTTAAATACAGACTACAGATTGACTAGTCACCTTTGTACCCTCAAAGTACTCAAGCCAGTGCCTTAATTCACTGTGAAAGTGCTTCATAAATTCTAGGTGAATAAATGAGTGAATGAATTCATGAAAAAGTGTTTAGATCTGTAGTCAAAACATTTTGTGGGAGGCTAAATCTATAAAAATGACTTTCACAAGACTAAATAAAGAGTGAAATCAATAATAAAAACTCAAAGACAAATTCTAAGTCACTTCATTCTCTTATTAGAAGCTGTCATTCTGAAGTATGATCTGGAAAGAAATTTATTTCTACTTATCTGCTGCTGACACCCAACCATATACATCAGCTGCTGAGCTCCAGGTGATAACTATAACCCCATGGACTTCATTATGGGTTGGACCTTGTCAAGGTCTATCCTTGTTCCTAAAGCAGGAGAGCTTGCTGAAGGATTTGCCAAAACCGATTTCACGTGTACCACAACTTTACTGATGAACACATACTGCTTTTCACCAAAGGAAAGCAACTATTACAATACAAAAGTTCAGGAAAATAAATAATGATATTAAACAATATTCACTACTTAAGGTTACTCTTTGCATTAATTAGCAAGAGTAAAGTATTCAGGAAAGCAAATATATATTTTAAACATATTTTCTTTTTAAAGTTTTCCCTAAAGTTGTAATGGCAAAAACTTCAACTTATTATGCCGCTCAGAGGAACAATTTATATAAGACAATAAGGTTTTCAAACTAAAAGGACAAACTAAATACACAAAAGGAGGTAAAAATTCAACTTTTATTTATTTAAGAAACTAAAAATAAACTATACCAATCTGAGAATTAAAAACACTGCAGCTTGCTATACTATTCTGTAACACAAAATAAGGGTGTTTGGAAGCCCAACCAATGTGTTTACTGAAATAACTACATTTAAGTCAGCCATTTGGAATTGTAATGGAGAGTCAAGATGGTTTTATGTAACCCGCTGACTTACACATTTAAAAAGATGAGGTCATGGTAATTTTCGAGTTTGCCGAAGGATTCCCCTATTAGTAAAAGTCTGGCTTGGAACCCAGTTCTTCTGGCTTTTATGGCAGTGCCTTCTTTACTGCTTTATTTCACCCACGTTTACTGCTTTATTTCACCCACGTTTATGAACAAAAACATCTCATGTGGGGGTACTGACAATAGAGTAGCAACGTGTAAAGGAAACAGGGTTTAGAAGCAGACAGGGGTTCAATTATGACTCTGCTGCTTATAGCCTGGATAATCCAGGGCAAATGCCAAAACCTGAGTCAGAAGTAAAATGAGGGAAGAGAAAAACAATGACTTCACATGGTTGTTGCGATCAGATGTTAAAATTTCTAGTACCTACACCGGAGTTCGTACTCAAAAATATGCATCAGTAACTATACATATATATTACTGCCCAGAATATGCTTTAGTAGGCATGAGATTTCCCTAAATGAAGTGATCCTTTGCACTCACATATACTCCACAGAACAGTTATAAAATCTTCATCTTCAGAGATACACAGACCCACACGTAACACAGACACAGCTCAAACCACACCCACGGCACCAAAGAAGTGATTGTCTTCAACAATTAAGGAAACCCCCATTAATTTTATACACCTACCTCACAATCTCCTTATTATCGCCTTTCTGCTGCTGCTTTTTTTTTTTACTTTCCTTGGAGGTTGACAAAGGTGCCAGGTGGACACACTGATACCTTTCTGCTTCTTAATCTTTATAGCCTTCCTCTTCATGAAATATATTACAATTTTATTCACTGAGCATACTCATTATTTATCTTTTATCTTGTCCCATTAAAATATAGACAACACAAGGGCAGTCAGTCCAATTTATTTTATTACTGCTGATTCTGAAATGCCTTACTACAGTATCTGGTATTAGTAGGCATTCAAATATTTGTTTAATAAATCACTTCATTTAAGTGACTTTGAAAGCTACTAATATATACTACCCAAAACAATGTCTTGGAACAATCTGTTTTGTAAGTTTGCTACTTGCCTGCTATAAAAATCACCATTTTTTCTCTTATTCTTAAAATAAGTATCACAACCCTGTACAAAGTAATGTGGAGACAGAAAATATTACAATCATTTATTTTCATTAGTCTTCTAATTTACCCATGAGGTAGATCCAGAGATGAAGAGATTTTCCCAAGGTCATTCAATCACTCAGCAACAGAACTGAATATTTTGGGCTGATTTTCAGCTCAGTACCCTTAAACTCTGATGACATCACTAAGTTCACCTGGGTGATATTTTTCACATCCAAGGCGGCAGTCCAAATCTCTTTAACTTTTAGATGCTTTTCTTCTTTAATGTTTGTCTTTCTGTATAGAAAGGGTGCCATAACCAAAATGTGGTTTCCTTGGCACCATAGTTTTATTTATATAGAGATAAGCAGGAAGTAGACTAACTGTATTAACAAACCCACAGTAAATAAGTACATTATACAGAAACATTTGCAATTGTCAAGTCAGTTAAAATTTAGTGATGACTTACCTTTATTTTACAAGTATGAGTGGAGGACTCCAATTTTAAATACTTTTTGTAGAAAATAATTTCATATTCACTAAAAATAAAAAAGAATCAAAATTATTTTTACTTTCATAGATGATCATTTTTAATATACTTTTAAAAATAAATTGTTTCTAAGCCATTACTTAAATCCTGACAGTCAGTCTACCTGGTAGGGGACCAAGAGTTGGGATACCTTCTCAAGTAAACCTGGTTACTAATACTTGAACTTATACTTGCCAATACACACAATATATAAAATAGTGATTTTTTTTTTTTTTTTGAGTTGGGGTCTCACTCTGTTGCCCAGGCTGGAGTGTAGTGGCATGCTTATGACGATCATGACTCATGCAACCTCGACCTCCTAGGCTCAGGCAATCCTTCCACTTCAGCATCCAAAGTAGCTGGACAACATGTGTGCACCACTACACCTAACTGATTTTTAAAAAATTTTTTTTTTGTTTGTACATACGAGGTTTCATTATGTTGCCTAGGCTGCTCTCAAACTCGTGGACTCAAGCAATCTGCCCAGCTCACCAAAGCGCTGGGATTACAGGAATGAGCCACCATGCCTGACAAAAGTTAAAATTTTGATTTCTATTAAGGAGAGAGTCGTAAAGAGTCTTCCTATATGGGACTAGAGAAAATATCAAACTAAAATACATTGAAGTATCGTTTACATAGGCTGGTGTGGCACAATCTTGGGCTTGTGCACCATTTATAATTGGCTTCCTGACAAAATATGAGTTCCAAGTTGCAGGCTGACTGCCAAATTAATTTTTGGAAAGCGGATCCCTGTGAGTTTATGGAGAAAGTCCAGAAGCAGCGATAAGTACTGCATCCTTTCCTGGACACTAACTAGTATGACCCTCAAAAACTCACCTCCCTTTTATTAGCCCGAAGTTTCCACAGTCATAAAAATGAAAAAGCTGATCTAGACTGCCTAACCCATTATGCCTACTAGTACATTTTTAGCTTCTCTCCCCTAACATTGGCATCAATGCCAGAGAAACAATGAATAATGCAAAAGCTGAGGAAAAATAAAAATTAGGGTTAGGGTTAGGGGTTAGGACCAACTCAGAAGAACACGTTCCCGAGCGTACGAGGCACAAACCTGTCATCCGGGACGGTCCCAACATTCTTGCCCCTACTGGTTCCACAGTACTCCTCGCCTACGTATAGCTCCATATTCCTCGCTGAACTTAAAAGGCCAACAGAAACGATTTCTTCACCTCCATCAGGGTCACACGTCAGGTAAAGGAAGCAGGGTGTTCACCTGGGCTGTCCAGGCTTCTCTTCAAGACCACCAGATCCTGGCTGAGAAGAACATCGGTGAAAACATCACACAGCACAGTTCTTTTGCCACCGCTCATCACCCACGTGTCAGGCCACAGGGATTTCTTCTAGCACTTCTACAGGCCCCCGGGGCCAAGCACCCAACACACGCTCCCTACAGGTTATAAGCACAGATCCAGGCGCCGACATTCTACTCAACCCCCTGCCACTGTGTCTGGACACCTGTCGTGTGCACAGGAGTGGGGAGCAGAGACAAGACAGACAAAAGCGTGTCTTTTTCGAAACCGAGCTGGCGGTCCTCCAGTCGGACCGCCCGTTTTGCTCGACAGGAGGTTGGCCGATTTGCCTCGGGGACGACGCGCGGGTCGCTTTGGACAGGGGGCCTGCCGAGCTGTCCTGCGGGACACGGGGGCGTTTAAGGATGCCGAGCGTCCAGCTCACCCGCCCGCTCCCCGCGCCCCGCCCGGAGCTTCAGCCGCGGCCCGGACCCGCCCCGCCCTCCGCCCACCCTGGACCTCGCCCCACCTGTCAGCCCCGCTCCCCGCGCGGACCCCACGCCGCCTCCGCCCCGGGGCCCGGGGCCCAGACCCTCTCTCCTCGCGGCCCCGCCGCCCCCCGAAGCAGGCGGCGCCAACAGCTCCTCCCAGTCGAAGTCGCGGGCGCCGAGTCCAGCCCGGGAGAGAAGGAGGCTCTGGGTCAGGGCCCCGCCTGCGGCAAACCAGGAAGCAGCCAGCATCGGGCGGGAGGTCAGCGCCCCGTCCTCGGTACTGGTCTCCATTACGCCGGCTTCGGCCAGGGCAGCCCAGCCCGGAACCTCTCTCCCAGCGCCTGCGTTTCCGTCAGTGCAAGGTGGAACCGAGCAAGCAGGGCGACTTCCGGCTCGCCCGCTTCCAACCCAAGATCCGCCGTTTCTCGCTTTTGTAGCGAGAGCCAGCTACTGTAGACACGCATGCGCGTGCCATGTGGTTTCAGGAATGGCCTTCAAAATCTACGGGGAAGAATACGATCAAGGTCGGAGCATGCGCACTGACAGGTCCTTGGTCCGCTTTGCAGGTGCGGTCTTAGCTTACGCCCCACTGGCCGGTGGCACGGCGCGGCGTATATGGGTAATTTGTTTCATGTCTTTTTTCTTAATCAGCTAGAGATTTACGATTTTATTGATCTTTTCCGTGTTTTATTGGGTTTTCTCTACTTTCTTGTTTCTTTTCTTTTTTTTGAGTTGGAGTCTCACTCTGTCGCCCAGGCTGGAGTGCAGTGGCATGCTCATGGCCACCGCAGCCTCGACCTGCTGGGCTCCGGCGATCCTTCCGCCTCAGCCTTCCAGGTAGCTGGAACTGCAGGCACGCGCCACCATGCCCAGCTAATTTTTTGATTTATTGTAGAGATGAAGTCACCAATTTGCCCAGGCTGGTCTCGAACCCGTGGGCTCAGGTAGTTCTCTTACCTCGGCCTCCCAAAGTGCTGGAATTATAGGCGTGAGCCACCGCACCCGGCCTCTATTTTCAATTTATTGACTTTTGCTTTTATCTTTATTGTAGACAGGAAGGATCCTCCTGCTTCCTTTACGTTTAATTGACTCTCTTTCTCTGATTTCTTAAGATAGAAGTAGTAGAAGATTGTCCAGTTCCTTGGTCACATAAACCTCTGTGTCCTCCTAACTTGACCAAGGATCCATCTTTGTGCCAGGGTGGGGAAGCCCCTTCCTGCAGCTATTTCTGGTCTCTCATGAAACTGGTATGCTCCACTGTATTCTGTCCTAGGTTCAAAGGTAAGGTCTCTAATCATGTGTGCAGTCACCTCAGGTGAAGGAACATTTTGTTTTATGACACATCTTCATTTCAATCATGTAGCTTTTATGGCATTTTCCACGGAGACCTGCCCTTTAAATTCACGTTTTTGTTTTGTTTTTTCCCACAAGCAGTCCAATAAAGGAATCATCTTCTAAAATAATTCCATAGTTCAGAACTATATCTCTGCTAATGTCAACTTTGCTTGCCAAGAAATTGATTATTAGTAAGTTTTCAAGGAGAGTGGACTAGGCCTCTTCTGCTTTCCTCCCCCACCCTCACATCCTTAAGAGAGAGAAATGGATTGCAGGCTAATGAGGCCATGATAGGTGTATATATGTATAATCATAACTAATCATTGTATAATTGTGGAACAAATAGATTTTTTTTTGAGTTGGAGTCTCACTCTGTTGCCCAGGCTGGAGTGCAGTGGCATGCTCATGTCCACCGTAGCCTCGACCTGCTGGGATCAGGTGATCCTTCTGCCTTACTCTTCCAAGTAGCTGGAACTACAGGCACGCACCATCACACCTGGCTAATTTTTTGATTTATTGTAGAGATGAATTCTCGTCAAGTTGGCCAGGCTGGTTTCGAACCCGTGGCTCAGGCAGTCCTCTCACCTTGGCCTCCCAAAGTGTTGGGATTATAGGCATGAGCCACTGCACCTGGCCTAGATATTTTTAAGACTGAAAGAAATTTAGTATTTTCTCTGAAAGGTGATTTATTTAGGTGAATTAGTATATTATATGTAAAATAATAAACACCGCATATTTCCATTACTAAATAATAAAGACATGTCATAACTCATTAATAAAATTTGTTTTTGTTTTCTTAACTTTAAATAGTTGAATATTTCTCTCATCCATATGTCTTCCTTTGATATATGTCTCTCATAAATTGAATGAATATGTATGAAAGAATAATCAGTAGTAAAATCTATAAATCCATGTAAAAGTCTAAGAGCAAATGCAGATCTTTAATAAATATATTCCTTGCTATACTGGACTGTCTTTTAAAAAACCCTAGAAAGTAGAGAGACTAGAAGGAGAGGGAACAGGTAACAGAGCAGTTTGGGGTATTTGTAGACACAGCTGGGGATAAGTGGTCTTTGGTAAATCAGTCTCCATTCCATACTCATGCTTCCTGCTTACTCTCACAAGGACGTCCAGTCCCAGACTCGCATGTAGCCAGGCCAAAAATTGTTTAGGCAGGAAAGAACCTAGTGAACTTACTGAGTGCCATTTCCAAGCTTCCAAATTCCTCATGGACACAACATCCTTTGTATCACAGGTACTGACTTTGCCACTGCAGCACCAGGTGTGGGACCAGACACCTCGCTGTGGGACTCAACTAGGAATACATCCTACTGGTTCACAGTCTAGGATTATGTGTTTCCCCTGAACTCCAATGTCCTGGAGCCCACTAAAGGGTCAGAACATCAGGGCACAGAAAGGTTGCTAGGGGAACCAGGAAGTTTCCACCCAGAAGGTGTAGTCTATTTCTGCTTCTCACCTCTACAGAGCTGCAAGAGGTTTCTTTCAAAATTAGTCCTGTCATTTTTCTGCTCTGAAGGTACCTATTGACCACAGAGTAAAATCCAAATTCCTTATCTGACCTACAGATACCTTCATAATCTGACCATTTATCTGCTTCTCTTTTCCATCATTACCTCCCATTCTGCTTCCTTCCATTGACATTCAAGCCACACTGGCTTTCCTTCCCTTATTGTGTAGGCATGTCCAACTTCTTCCTGCCTCAGGACCTTAGGCTTTGTCCATTTGTTTGCCTAAAATGCACTTCCCCCTACAAGCCGACATCACACACGAATGCCTTCCTCTTTATGTCTGCTAAAATTTCATCTTCTCAAGAATGGCATTTCTTGACCATATTATTATTAAATCCCCACCTATAAGACTCACTATCTCATCACCTTGTCTAATTATTTTCTACACAGTTATTATAATTTGAATTTATTTATTTTGGTATATTGACTTGACTCCCCTTCAATAATATAAATGCTGTGAGAGCAGGGATTGTGTCTTTCATGTTCATTTTACTATTTCTATTCCTAGAATAAAACTCAGTAAGACTAAAAAGGCAAAGCCAGGTTAGCATCCACATGCTCCCATTTGGAGTTATGAACTCATAAACGGAATGTTCTCAGCCTGGTGGCTCTGTGTGTCAGTGCTGCTTTGCTGTCATTTTAAATAATTGAGTTTACTATCAAGCGTTTAACTCAGCACATTGGCTGAGCTTTCTCTCTCTGTCCACATCATGGTAGACTGAAAAAACAGCCTGAAAATGATCTCCCCTTTCCTGAGTTAGAGAGTTCTTGAGCTGTCCTCTTTTTTCTTTCCAGGTGCCTTAGAAATAATGAGATGAGGAGCTGTACTCTGAAGACCCAGGAGGATGCTTGACTAGGGGGTATAGATCAGCCCACATGTGGTTAAGCTGGAGCTCTTTTTTGAAATGTTTCTTGCCATTCCTGGAGCAGAGGAGTCATTGTTTCTGCAGGTGAAATCAGATGGGGGCCTGCTAGTCTTCTTGAATCATGTGAGTGTTGGAAGGAATGCCTCCCAAGATGTGGGAGATTGGTATGACAGATTCAGTCTTGTCACATTTTATGGAAGTTAAGCCTGTGAGTAAGAGGGCAAATCCCAGAGCCCAGTGCTTGGCAGACTGTGAGCCTCCCCATCATTCCTGCCTCATGGCGGGGCCTGCACAGATCACCCAGATGGGCACGGACAGGGTTGAACACTGTAAGTCATCATCAAGCTTGGATTTTTCCTCTCCTTGAAACTTTTAAACTGATTTTATAGCCATAATGAAATTGGGTGCGGAAAAGATGGGATAGGAATCTGGCAAATGAAAAGAACATTATAGTCAAGTTCTAGGATTCATGGTATAATTCATCCCAGCCCTAATGTTCCCAAGGGGTTTCCAAGACAATTGACAATTGGACTATGGAAAAGTCAAATGCTGTTTTTGTATATTGGGTTTCTTAAGCTCTGTAAAGAAAGAAGTTGAAAGCAATCATATCTACAGTAAAACTGTGCAGCCCAATTTTAAAAAATATGATCCTCAATGACTTGACTCTGTCTCTAGTGTGAACTTACCCAGTGCCTGACAATGCTGCCTTAGATGGCAATGCTGTGCCCATGGTTGCCTAGGTAGCAGTTGTTTCCCCTGTATCTCCTGACACAACCCGGAGGTGTGAAGTATTAAGATCTATGACAAGTGTAAGGCCCTCTGATCATGTGACTAAGGCTAGGACTCTTAAATTGGGAATACCGGCCATGGATATCTATAAAAGCTACACCTTTCAATAGTATAATTGTTTTGTGTTTTAGCTTAGCTATGTATATGCTTAAGAATTTTATAAGTTTTTACTTATATATTTTTCAATAAAGGTGCAATACCAAAAAGTTTTCTGTGCTTCTGTTATTTGTTACTTAGTGGCATGTATCCTTTACCTATGTGTTACCCACTTTGAAATTTGAGGCAGCAGGCTTGCAGTATTGCAATAAAAGAACAACTAGAGTAAGAAAATAAAAAGGGTTGTAAACATTATCACTGTGCTGGATATGTGGGATGAAACAGTAAAGGCATCTGAGAACTAAGTTTAGATGGAAGCTTCTTAGCAGCCTAAGCAAAAAGGCTACTTGATGTTGCCAAGTGAAACAGACTTTTTCTGATGCTGAATTCTTTTTGGAAATATCAAATGTTGCCCCCTCTTGAATACCTAAAAAAATGAATGTCTTTCATTTGGGTTTTACAAAGACACAGAAACTGTTGTCAAACCCTGGCATTTCATAAGGCCTGATTGCATTTTGTTCACAACAATCTTTATTTCTCTGAGAATACAGGATTCAATTAGGGAGAACTTCTCTATTTGGGCCATAACCCAACTCTTATGGCAGTTGCCAGGGCATGTGCCAAGAGTCTGAAGATAAAAAGATGAGCTTCACAGGAGCAGAGCAGAAGGACTGTGAAAGAGGCACAGAGATGCAACCTTGGCCAAGTAGTGGGCTCACATGCTTATGTGATCTGGGATCCGGGCTGCTTCTGTCACCAGAGATGCAGTTTAGCAGGCATCAGGGTGTTTGCAACCACCCAGCCCAGGTGTTACTCATGGAATAGCATTTGGCAAAATAACTGATCTTGGTGAAAGTCTTTGTGGGTGTGAATTATGGAGACTTTCTCACAGAGATAAGGCCAGCCCCTGTAATGGGCATTGCATCACAAAGCTCAACTCACTGATTGTGCTCAACTCACAACTGTGCTCAAAGCACAGTTGCTGCCTACCTTTTGCCATCTGGAACTCATGGCTCCTGGCTCCCACTCCCCCCAATACTCTTTGAGTAGGCACTACATGTGAATTGCCAATGAGCTATCTCTTAGTGTAAAAACATCACCAAGAAAAACCAGCTCCTTCCCTAAATGAAATGCAACTGATTTCTTTTCAGATCTTTCAGCTAAGAGTCAAAAATCACAACCTCCGAATAACAGAGCTAGGGAGAAATGATGGGGAACAATCTATCATTTTAGAGAGTTCAGGAAGGTTGGGGGTGAAAGGACATTGGACCTGAGAGGCAGGAGATGGAGTGAAAGATCACAGAACCAGACCCTCATTTCCACTTTGCTATGTGACTTAAGGGAGTCACTTCTGCTCTATGAGTTTCAGTTTCCTCATCTGCCAAAAAAAAAAAAAGGTTTTAGCTATTGCTTCCTGGCTGTTTTCATCACAACTCAGAAAGATATTGCTAAAACACATTGGAAGTAGTAAGATCAGTAATTTAATGATGGTGAGTTATAAGTATTAGGTATTCTTTTGAATACATGAAAGCTTGTCAGAGCTTGAGGCTATGTCTGAGTTTACTGTTCTCTCTACACTTAGAGGCTCAGGTGGAGAAAGTTGTTACCAGATTGACAAAATTTAGATTTGGCCTATAGCATGTGCCATAAAGGGTTCTAGGCCCTCTGTTTTGATACCTAGGGTTTCAGAGTTCCTGCTTTCATCAAACTCACAAACACTTTGAGAAAGCAAACTTATAATATACAAGCCCACAGACTATTAAACAGAGAACTCAAGTAATCGCAGGAATAGAGAGGGAAACCAAGAGATAAAGGAATCAACTCCAATGGGAGGGTTCAACTGAACCTAGCTCCTTCAGATGACTCAGCTCAGTTAGGGTCAAATCCCTCTGAGTAGTTGCTACTTCAGTAGGCAGGAATCAAAGGAAATGTGGGAAAATAAAACATTTTTGAGTGACAGAAAAAGCAGAAAAGTAAAACCCACAGTTAACTCAGACTGTTGGGTTCAGGGAAGTTCAGTGGATTCCTGTACTGAAGATAAATGGTCAGAGAGGTAAAGCGGAAACTGGAAATCCTCAAGGAAAGTGAAATTCAAATTTTCATGTAGGTACAAACAAAGGACATAGAGAAAGAGCAATTAACATGGGAGGAGAGAGGTAGGAATCAGCAAAGATTTTACAGAGGAGGTGGCATTTGAAGCCTTGAACGATTAGTATTTCAGAAGATCAAGGAGGAGAGGGACTGTGAGACCGTCTAGCTAGGCTTAGAGGCATGAAAATACATGGGAGTGTGGAGAAATGCAGAGGGAGATGTTCTGGAAAGATGTATTTTATTGGGATGTGAACTGTATGACACATGCGAGGGGCCCACGGTGCAACTCATTTTCAGGGTTGGGCAAGTGGGTTGGCACAGTGGCAGAGGATTGATTTCAAATTCTCCCATATGGGAGACTTACACTTTTAGGAAGAGGTACTTTTCCTCATTTTTCCTAAGTGCAATGAAGAACATGGACATACCATTTAAAACAAACAAAAGACTTGAATAGGTGGAGAGAAGAAAGAAGAATAGCTTAGGAGCCCTGGAATCTAAGGAATGTCATGGTGGCAAGATCCCTGGGTTTTGTTTTTGTCTCATATTCCTAGACTTGGAGCTGAAGAAGTTGACAACTTGGAAACACCAAGTCAGACAAAAAAGTCCTAATAAGAGCCTATTTTCTCTAGTCAAGGATCAGGAAATAGCCCAGGAAGACAGAAAACTTTTAGACAATAGGAGCTGCATTCCAGCCAAGCACCACAGACAAAACTGTGGTCCCACTCCAATCCACCAGTAAAGACTGAATGGAGAGCCAAGATGTCCACTCTCACTAGGCTGTGAAGAGGGAACCCAATCCACCCCTCTACTAGGTTTGTGTCAAAGAAGGATGAATAGATGGCTGAGAGTCACCCTGAGTGGCGACAACTCTCCCTGACCCCAGTGGCATCAGTGGAGACCCTTCAGTGAGCCTAGACTTCTACTTTGACACAGTGGTCGTGAGATACCCTTCCACCTCCACCATGTAGGGGTGGCATGAAAGGAGACCTGGTGAAATTAATGACTTATCTCCCAGTAGTACAAGGCCACCCTCGTTGTAGCGTCAGTGGAGACAAACACATAAGGGGATTTTCTTTCATCTTAAGAACCTGGTGAGCTCCTGGAGGTATAACTCATGAAAGTGTGTCCCCCAACAAAACAAAACAAGCTAGTCCCTCAAGAGTTTTGTTTTTGTTTTCGAACAAAGTTTATTAGAAAAGAAGGGAGAAAAGCGTGACATGCCAGAGTTGGCACAGGTGAAAGAAACTGCTCCTCAGGGAGTTTTTAACTCTCAGGCTAGGCCTCATTCAACCTCCAGCAAGACGTCAGTTATCGTTTAAGTGTTCCTACAAGTTGTTGGCTCTGGTGGTGGCTTCTGCTCCTGGCAAGCTGGGATTGTCTGTGTTCGCCTCTCTCTCTAGTTTTTGGGGTGGCTGTTTTCCCTGTGACTTCAATTCTCTGGTTGAGTGAAGAGTTGTTGATTTTCACTTTCTTCAGTTGTGATGAAAGGAATAAAGAATTCCCAAGTTCTTTATACGTTAAAGTGGAAACTGGAAGTCCTGTGTTCATTTTTACCTGTTGTTTTTCCTTTCTGTATTGCAGTCTGGATAATCACAATTGACCTATCTTCAAGGTCACTGATTCTATCAGTTCAAATCTGCTGTTAAGCCCTTCGAGTGGATTTTTTATTTTTGTCATTGCACTTTCAATTCCATAATTTCAATTTGGCTCTTTTTTAGAATAATTTTTATCTTTATTGACATTCTCTATGATGAGACGTTAATCTTATACTCTATTTCTTTGTACATGGTTTCCTTTGAACATACCTAAAATAGATTTAAATTCTTTTCTTGTAGGGTCAATGTCTGGGCTTCTTCAGGAAAAGTTTTTATTTACTGTTCCCCTCCATACTTTATTGCTTCTTTATGTGTATTATAGGCTTTTAAAAAAAACTGGACATTTAAATTAATACAAACATGGCATCTCTAGAAATCAGATTTTCCTCTTTCCAGGGTTTGCTATTGTTGCTGCTTGTTATAGTTGTATAGTTGTTTGTTTAGTGACTTTTCTCAACTAATTATGTAAAGTCTGTATTCTTTGTTGTGTGTGGAAAAGTCTGCACTGATTAGTGGTCAACTAATGATTGGACATATATTTCCTTAAATACCCAAAACCAATAAATCTCCCATTTTTTGCTCAGGGACTCTTTGTGCCTGTGGGGATATGCCTTCAATATTTGGACAAGCACTTGAAAACTCTGCCTTAGCTTTCACTTCCTGCTTGAAAGATCTTCAAGGTCAGGCAGAGGTGAAAGCTTAGGGCCATCTCACATCTCTCTTGATATTCACAGTCCTAGACATGTACACAGCCTTATACATGTGCCTGGTTTTCTAAACTCTCAGGAATAAGTCATAGCTTTTCAAAACCTCCATGGACATCTCATTCCCCAGCTTTTCCTTTGAGATTTTTAGCTAGCTAACATTTGCCCCAAATTTTATCCACCACTTCAGGCAGTCAAGAAGTTAAAACAATTAGCCCCTTGGGGAGAATTATTGCACTGGGTTATCACTCTAAAATGAGTCAAACACAGAAAAATTTGTAAGTGGGTTATACCAGAAGATAGGGCTTACAATGACATCTCCTTGGGAACAAGACTTAGAAAGAGCTCCACCTCTGTTCTGCTTCTCTGGTGGCTGCACTGGAAATATGACTATTTTCAAGGTTATTATGGTGCTACAGAGGGAGTATGGGACAGCACCATGAAGCTTGCTGTTTACACCGAGATTTAGTTGTTTTTCTTGAAGAAATGTTTCCTAGACTGCTGAAACCTTTAGTTGTTTTCAAGAGTTCCAAAAAAGTTGACTCTGAAAAATTTTTGCCAGATTTTTTTATTGCTTTTATGGAGGAGAGACTTTTCAGAGGTTCTTATGCCACTATTTTTGTTGATGTCTTTCCTACTGTTCTTGGCCTACCCAGGTTTTGGTCAGAGCAGCAAGAAATAACCTGCTGTAGTTAAAATAATTCCCTCATTTAATGGAGCTGCCTTTGCTGAAATAAGAAACCTTGAAATCATAGAAACCTGACTAGAGTAGGTATCCTATTCAATTTACTCTTTTGAATCTTTTTTGTCTTAACATTAAAGCATGACTATATTTGAATCCTATTAAATGGCTACATATTGTTTCATTGTGTGGCTAAAACATAACATCAAACCTAATTTCTATAATTGAACTTGTAGATATACGAGCATTTTTAGATATTAGTTCCCCCCTACATCACTTCTCTTTTATTGTATTGAAATCCCAAATTTACTTTTGATTAGCTGTTAAAACTTAAGTTTCTCTGAGGGAAATAAAACCTAAAAATGGGAGACTGAGAATCACATGATTTAAGATAGTATTGGGGCATTTCTATCTCTATTGATGCTAAGATATATCTGAAGATGGAATGGAATTTAGAATTCCATGAGAGAGAGCTGGTGTCAAGAGAGTTGATGTCACACAGCTGCATTCTGACTGGTATAGAAGTTGGAACTCAGTGGCTGATCATTCTGCCTGCTTTGGTGGAAAACTGTGCTTCTAAAAGCAAGCTCTCCAATCTTGGATCTTATTAACTAGAGTTTTCTTTCTCAAATTAAAAGTTTGAGATAGTCCTGATGATGTCACGTTCCCTAAAGTTTACTTTAATTGTAATTTTGTTTTACTTTTGGCCTTCATTGTGCTATCAAGATGTTCAAGGCAGTAAGTATGCGTTTGTAATCAGATTGTTTATTCTTCTCCTCTGGCTAACATTTTCCTAGTTTCAGAAAGTTAGATTAAACAAATTGTTCATCTTAAATTAGATTTCCTGGGTGGATTTAACACTTAGGAGTAAAAATAGCAGTTGTCAGAGAAAGAATTGAAAACTTTTTTCCCTAAAACACACATCATTTACAAAATGGATTTGGGTATGCTCAGTATTGTTGGACAGTAACAACTGGCAACAGATTTTCCCCTAGGAGATCTTTGAGCCTGAGGCTCAGCGAGGAGTCAGTTCTGACTCTCTGAGCAAACATAGTTCAGCCCAGGTGTTGGGGAGACACGCCCTCAGCTCCAGTGCAGGCCTGCCTGTTGCTTCTAGCTGCATGTTGCTGCCTGGGAAAGGGAATAATTCTTCCAGGTGTCTGTCTCTGATTTCCTTCCTACTGGAGGTTGCATTTCAGTACTATTTCCTCCACAGATAAGCCTTTTCCCTATCTCTGGGCCAGCTGAGGACCCTGGACTCCCTGGAAGGATACATTTGTATTTTACACACATAAGGATCTGGGTTTGGGGTTGTTCTTCCTCCACCGAAGGGTACACCCTGAGGCTGCTTAGCGGATATGTGAAGGGAGGATCATGCTCATGGCTTGTCTGTTCTTCTCTGTCTAGGCACACCCAAGTCTACTAACCTGATGACGACAGCTATGTTCGCCATTGCTGGAGGTATCCTGGCAGCCTTACTCCTGCTGACAGTTGTTGTGCTGTGTCTTTTCATCAAAGTTTCCAAAGCACTAAAGTGAGTCACGTGGGTAAAGTGAATACACTCCCTCAAATGAGATCCCTGGATGCCTGAGCAGGGTCATCCTTGTAGCAGTAGCCACATCCAAGGCGAGGTCAAGAGCAGAAGGAAGCTTTTAAAAAGGCAAAGAGGCAGCTTAGTATAGAATCACTCATTACTATTTTTTTCCCCTTCTGACTTGGTTTTGCAGAAGTGTTCTCAGCTTGGAGGCTGTGTGTGTAACACTGTTTTGCTGTCCTGGACCTCACTGAGTTTACTATCAGATGTCTAGTTCATCACCTTGGCCAAGCCTCCCTCAGTCCTGGGCACCATAGACTGATGACTCAGCCTTGTACTCAGCTGGAGGATAGGCTGGATTGATCTCTTGCCTGAGCTGGGAACTCTCAGAGTGTTCCCACATTCGTTGTAACTGGTTTTGGGGACAGCGAGGTGGGCCTCTAGGACTCAGGGACAGCTCAGCTATGTCAGGATCCTAGGGGGACTGAGGAAGAAGTGTAGGTCAGACAAAGAGATTATTACAGTTTGGGGAGAAGACCCTTCAGGTACGGGAGAGACTGGTTGTCAGACGCAGTTGTGTCCCCATTCGAGGGAGTTAGATGGCACATCCGGAGCCCCGGGCACAGCTGAATGCTGCACCTACCCATCAATCCTGCATCTCCAGGGCCTGCACTGACCTGCTGGGGAATCCCTGCTTGCAATTCTCTCTCCTTGACTTTTGTAGCCCGAGTTTACCTTGACTGCAAGCATAGGAGAGGAAGGCATGAGAGAGGAACTTGGGATGGGGTCATAGCTTTAATCTAGAGCTGGTGTCCACATTTGACGGGCTCCAGCGCTAAACTTCCCAGATATCCCCAACCGTGATAACAGAGGGACTGAGAATAATTCTAAGCCTGTGCTCTGTGTATGTCTTTGCTTAAGAACTGCCAAGGAGCCTGATGTCGAGGCCGCAAAAGGCAAAAATCTAGACAAGGCGTGGTACACCAAGAACGCCAAGGCCAAGGCCAGTACCGCCGAGTCTTGTCCCACCCTCCAGTGCTGCACTGCGTGTCGAATGCATGATTTCGATGCCCTGCCACCGTGCTACTGTGATGTAAATGAGGGACTCTGACTTGGGAAAGGTGGGCAGGAGAATCTTCATGAGCAGCATTCCTTTCATAGTAGATGTTTTCTTATTCGACTTCTAGAGTGTTTACATGATGTTATATATGTACAATGTTATTTTATGTGCTTTTCAATAAAAACGCAAGAATAAAAATAACATCTTCTGCCTCCAGTGTTTTTTTAGTTATTATAAATGTCCCCTACTTAAATATACGTATTACCCACTTTGAGACCTGAGACAACTAGCTTGTCCGATTACATTGCAACAGAAGAGGGAGTTAGAGCCGAACTACTAGAGGTGTCCAGCCCACCTCCCATCGCAGAAGGAAAATGCACTTTGAGCCCAGGGCGTTTCCAGTTCGGCCCTGCTCTCACCCAGCTGGAGTCGCCTGTTCAGCTCTTCTTCTGAGGTCTTCGGTGGCTGCCATCCAGCTCCACGCTGGACCCGAGTGTCCTGGGTCCCGAAGGACTGCGAGACAGCGGGAAGAGCCAGACAGCACCTCCTGCGTCCAAGGCGTCTGACCTGTGCCAAGATCGGCCGATAAAGGACATTTGGCTGCCACCGCAATCTTCAGAGCAGCTCCGTGGATCACAGGGGCACTGATGGAGGCTGACGCAGCCTCACAGCCTCACCTGGGACAGAGCCTCCAGTCGACGGCGGAGCCCAGACTTCCGACCACAGCAGGGGCCGTGGCGGGCGCCCCTGGCCACTCCTGCTCCCAGCTGCCTCTGTTCCAGCTCCTTCCACGGAGCCTCCGGAACCCCTTGCTGAGCCCAGAGGGCCCATCGGTACCAGTCTGGGCTTCCCCTTATTAACAAAGCCCTTGCTTGTGAGCGCCACCTGCATGCCGAATGCAAAGCGTTCTTGGCTCCTAACAGGTGTGTCTGTAGCAAATGCGGTGAGAAGACGGACAGGAACCGCCAGTGAAGGGAACATCCCTGCAGTCTAGACAACGCGGCGCCACCTGCGGGCTGAGCTAGGGGCCCTGGGCTGAGGGTTTGGCTCTGGGGGCAGCCCCAGGACCTTGGTGGTGGAGAAACGTGCCAGGGGCGGGGCGGGCCCTGCAGCTCTGCAGGAAGCACCCTGGAGGCCCAGCCTGGAGGCCCAGCAACTCGCTGGAGGCTGAGTCAGAGCCAGAGGCCAAGTGGGGGTGGGTCTGCGTGGACACGCCGAGAGCCAGCGGCCCTCAGTGATCAGAAGGGTCCCCCAGGTGCTCACTCTCACAGGGGACACCCAGTCCCCGCTGGTCCCCGGCCAGCCTGAGCAGACAGGAACTGGGCAGGGCGGGGGTCTGGCTGCCGGCCCCTGCAGCGCCGGGCGTGGGCCCAGCTGGGAAGGGATCCCCGGGTCTCAGTTAGGACTGCGCCCTCCCCCGACGGCAGCTTGTCCCGCTGCACAGTCAGAACACCAGGACGGGTGGAGGGCAGAGGCGGATTCGCCCTAGGAGGGCCAGCCTGCTCCAGCCTCGGCCCTCAGAGCTGCTCAGAAGCTTCTTGAAAAAGTAGCCCCACAGCCGGGAGCGGTGGGCCACGCCTGGAGTCCCGGCACTTTGGGAGGTTAGGAGTCTTGCCTGAGCTCAGGGGTTCGAGACCGGCCTGGGCAACTTGGCGAGATCTCGCCTCTACAAGAAATCACAAAATTAGCCGGGCGTGGTGGCGCGCGCCTGTAGTTCCAGCGACTTGGAAGGCTGAGGCGGAAAGGTCATCTGAGTCCAGCAGGTCGAGTCTGCGGTGGCCATGAGTGTGCCTGGGCGAGAGTGAGACTCCGACTCCAAAACAAACAAACAAACAAAAACGTAGTCAGTCCACTCAGAATGGCCCTCTCGAACTTCGAGTAAAACCCAGACCCCTCCTCTGCCCTCTGGTCCTTCTCCATCTGACCACTGCCTGCTTCTCTCCATCCTTACCTCCCGGCTCTCTCCTCTTCACTCAGGCCCAGCCAGGCTGTCCTGCCTTCCCCTTTAGCGGTGGTGTGCCCAGCCAGTCCCTGCCCCAGAGCCTTCGCACCTGCCCTTTCTTGGGCCTAAAATGCGACTCCCTGAGCCCAGATCACACACGAATTCCGCCTTCTTACCCCTCTGTCTCTGCCCAGATCTCACCTCCCAAGATGCCTTTCTTCCCACCCTCACAGTGCACCCCGTTCCACCCCACCCTCCCCAGGCACCCACTGTCAACCAAGCCACCCTGTTTTATTGTCGTCACAGCCCCTCTCACTCTTTGAATTCTTCATTTATTTTTTTGTCCAACTCCCCACTTTGAATACAAGTTCCATGAGGGCAAGACCGAGTCTCTCATGTTCAATTCTGTGTTCCTCAGGCCCTGTAGTCACAGTAATGAGCATTTGCTAAATGAACGCATCGGTGTACAAATGAATGAAAAACAGGTAACCCCCTCCTTCCCCGCCATGTTCTTCCTAGGGATTCCTTTCTCTTGGCTGCAAAACACAGTGCCCGAGGAACGAATCCACCTGCTTCAGCCTCTGCAGGCATCACCAGTTAGAGACCTCTGCAGGGGAGCCTGGATCTGCACTTTCTTTTTTCTCCCCTTCCTCCCTCACTGCCTTCCAAGGTCAGCCACCTGGCAGAGCTTGTGTTACCCAGCTGGACCGAGTTTGCCCAGGTGCTGCGTCTCCTCACCCCACTGAAGCTCGGGCCTCCCACGGGCTGCCCTTGGGAAAAGCCGCGAAGGCTTCAGATGTCCTGAGACCTCAAGGGTGATCTGTCGGGACAGGGCCTAGACCCTCATGTCAGACCCACAGGGGATTATACAGTGTCTGCTGGTTGCCAGTGCTGGAGACCCCCCCATGAGGATCTTTTATTGGGGCAGCTCTTCCGGAATGAGTTGAGCAGAGCGAATACCCTCTGTGGGAATTGATAATAAGAAACCTGTCACACAGTTGCTCTGTTCTCACATAAATCTACCCATTGTGTTACCAGAATTGACACATTTCCCTGGAGGTGTCCAGGAAACTTATGAAATACAGAGCCAATAAAAGCCTGCTGGTCCTTAAGACTGCCAGCCCCTTGCAAAGATGGAGCTTGTAAGGAGGTTCATCTATTTGGCCCTTTTAACTGCCTCCTGTTTGGCAGAGTTGAACTCAACGGAGACTGAAGGTAAGTAAATTCAATCAGATTTATCCACAAAAATAGAGATGATCTTCTCTCAAGGGGTCTCTTTCAAAAAATTTCAAAATGTTTATATCTGTTGGTCTGAATACAGAGAAAAATTTACTTTATTCCTCTTGGTGGGATTTTGAATCAGTACTAATTTCATTTGGTCCTATATGATAATGTTCACAAACATATAGAAAGCACTTAGAATTTTACTGGATAATTTCAGTACTGAGAATTTATCTTTATTAAATGTTAAAAGGATCTATCTACAAACATGTGCATTTACATAAATGTAAACAAACCCCACAAATTTTCACTGTTTATTTGGTTTTGATGAATCCATACAAAGGAACACTTTTTTAAAAAAACAACTTTTAAAAATGACATTGATCTATAATGTGTCTATTATTTACATTAAGAGAAAAAGACGACCTGAAATTTGTACAACATAATGGTGTTATGTTTAAAATATATATAGTCAAGCATTTAAAAAGTTTGGAAATAGAAGAGAACAGGAGAGGAAAGGGCATGGAATATTTACACTGAGTTTTTAATGACTGTTTCCAGGTAGATGTGATTATGGGATTATACTTTTTTTATCCTTGCTTTCTAATTTTTTATGAATAAACCTATTAATTGTCATTGGTAGAGGAAAGAAATAAAAAGCTATTGTCATCAGTCATAGATAAAAAGAAAAAAGCTTTGTTCCTATGTAGGTGGAGTTCTTGACCATTAGTAAGGTTTTATTACAAAGTATTTGATTTTGGGGGAGTTTACTTCCATTATTTCTCCTCCTCCTTTCTCTTTTTCCTCCTTCTTTAATAACTGCTTCATTAAGATGTAATTTACATACCACAAAATCTACTTTCAAAATATACAACGTAGGGTTTTTAGTTTATACACAGAATTGTGCAAACATCACCACTATCTAATTCCAGAACATTTTCACCATCTCCAAAAGAAACTCTGTATTCATTAGCAGTCACTCTCCGTTCCCCCCATTGTCCTGAGATCAAGGAAATCACGACTCCATATTTTGTCTTTACAGATGTACCTATTGTGGACATTTCACATAAATGAAATCTTGTAATATGTGGTTGCTCTTTAACTTAGCATACTGTTTTCAAGGTTCATCTATGTTGTAGAGTGTATTAGAACAACTGGTCCTCACTATCCGTGAGTCCCACATTTGTGGATTCAACCAACTATGAACAGAAAATACTACTAAAAAAAAAAAAAAGTCTGAACACATACAGACTTTTTCTTGTCATTATTCCCTAAACAATGCGGTATGACAATTATTTACACATCATTTACATTGTATTAGGTATTATAAATAATCTAGGGATGATTTAAAGTATACAGGGAGGACATTTTAAAGTATACAGGTAGATTTAAAGTATACAGGTAGGATGCATGCTAATACTGTGGCATTTTACATAAGGGTCTTCAACAGTCATTGATTTTGGTATCCATAGGGGTCCTGAAACCAATTTTTCATGGATACCAAAGATGACTGTACTTCATTTTGTTAATTGCTGAATAATGTGAATAATGTTCCATTGTATGTATATACCACATTTTATTTATTAGTCAGTTGATGAACATTGGGCTTACTATGATTAATGCTGCTGTGAACATTAGCATACAAGTTTTTGTGTGGGCATTTGTTGTTATTTCTTTTGGGGATATGCCTAGGGGTAGAATTGCTGGGTTATCGTCATTTTATGTTTAATCTTTTGAGGCACTACCAGCCTGTTTCCATAGCAGCTGCACCATTTGCTTATACACTTTCCATGAGAAGTGTATAAGCAGTCCATTTTCTTCACATACTTGTCAACATTTGCTATTTTCAACACTTGCTGTTTTTGATTCTGGCCACCCAAATGTGTGCGAAGTGGCATTTCGTTGTGGTTTTGGTTTGCATTTACCTGATGACTAATGATGCCACGTATCTCTTCAAGGGCTTGTTGGCCATTTATAGATTTTCTTTGGGAAAATGTCTATTCTGGTTCTTTCTCAATTTTTTTATTGGGTTGTCTTTTAATTATTTAATTGTAAGGATTCTTTATACATCGTAGATATAAACCATTCTTATTCAGGCCCTAATATATTCTCTTTTACGGACCATATGTAGAGAAATCATAATACTTTCTCCCCAGAGGGTCAAAGAAGGAGAAATTAATTGCTTGTAGCTTACTTTGGAGTAGTCAGCTGAAGACCATCTACGATTAGGTGCATTTTTGTTTGGATATACAAGGGAGGGGGATTCCCAATCACTGGGGGAAGGGGCAGTGGCTGAAAACTTTCCTCAATGTCATCTGTGATCTCGAACAGGCAAATCAAGCTGCCAGGTCAGTCTGGGAGGTGCCAATCTGGCAGAGACCCACAAAGCCCTGATTCTGCAACTCAATCCTAATGAGAACTGCACCTGGACGGTAGAAAGACCAGAAAACAAAAGCATCCGAATGATATTTTCCAACATCCAGTAAGTGGAAGCTTCAGTTTCCTAATGAGGAATAATGAACTCTGACCAACTTGGGGCGGGGAAGGGGGTTGTCTGTGGGGGAAAAAAAAATCAGCTGCTGCTAAAGGTGGTAGTGACCCTCACGATCACCATGATGATGGTTATAATGATGATGGTGGTGATGTTGGTTGACAGTCACTGATGATAACTGTGTGCCTGGCTCACAGAGATCCTTTGAAGTCAGTACTTGTACTACGGACGTTACAGTACTACATTTTTTGGACAGGTTGACACCTGGTCTGAGGTTACATAAATAGTGAGTGGCGTGACCAGGGTTAGTACCCAGCTAGTTTAGTTCCAGATTCTAGCTCTTAAAACACTAAACTTTTGGTTGGTTCCAAACTTTGCTATGCGGTAGAATCAGCAGGAGAGCGTCCAAATACCCCGATTCCCAGGCTGCACCCCACACAATTTGATCACAATCCTAGGGGCAGGACTCAGGCATTAATTTTTTTTATTTTAAGGTTTTTATTTTGGAATAAGCATAAGTGCCCAGGTAATTCCAGTATGAGACTGAGAACACAACTCCGCCCTCTAGAGACTCAGGGTTTCCAATGAATCCTCTCAACGAGCCTCTGAGGCAGATGCAATCTCACCTCCATTCAGTAGAAGGGAGCCCAGAGAAGTCACTTAACAGGTCCAAGGTCACAAAGCAATACAAGTGGGAGAGGAACTGAATCCAAGCAACCTGGCTCCAGAGCCTGTATTCTTCCAGTGATTCTAAAATTTGGTCATGCATTAGAAGCACCTGAAAGACTTATTGAAGCACAATTGCTGGGCCCAGAGTCTCTATTATCCTTTCCAAATGGGTGGGTGGGATCTGAGAATGTGCACAGGTAACAAAACTCCAGGAATGCTGCTGCTGCTGGACTAGGTACCACACTTTTGAGAACCATGGCCCTGTACCATTGAAGTTGAAAATTACTTTATCCTTCAAAGAAGCCGGGTGTGGTGACTTTACATCTGCAATCCCAGCACTTTGGGAGGTTGAGGTGGGAAGACTGCTTGAGCCCAGGAATTTGAGACCGGTCTGGGCGACATTGTGAGAACTCATATCTACAAAAATAAAAATAAAAATAAATAGCGGGGTGTGGTGGTACATGCCTGTAGTCCCAGCTACTTGGGAGGCTGAGGTGGAAGAATTACCTGAGCTTAGGCGGTCAAGGCTGCTGCTGTGAGTTGTGATCATACCACTGCACTCCAGCCTGGGTGACAGAGTGAGACTCAGATAAAAAGGAAAAACAGGAAAAGGAAAGGGGACCTTTCAAATTTCCTGAAATGGCAGAGTTATTAAGAAACATATTGGTAGAGTTATGAAGAAACCATTCTTGCTGTGAGAACAGCAAGAATGATAGAGTTATTAGGTTATTAAGAAACCATCCTTGCTGTGAGACGAGAAAACAAAGTGTGGGAAACACTTCCTGTGTGCCAGGCCTATGGTAGGTACTTCATGTTCTGAATATTATAAACCTCAACACTAGTAAGATATAGACTGTAATATCCCCATTGTATAGAAGAGAGAAATTGAGGTCAAGAAAGTCTAAATCACGTGTCCAAAGTCGTACAGCAGGTAAGTGGTTAATGTGGAAGGAGCACTCATTTCTCTACCCTTGTTTTATTCCTGGAAGTTATCTTGTACATATGTCTTCTGAGGGCATTTGGAGAGACCTTGTCAGAATGGGCAGAAAATGAAAATCCTCGGTTGCTGTGTCCAACGCAGGGTATGAGACTGTCCTTCAGAATGAGGAAATGGTGATAGGAGGTAGGGAAGGGCAACTAGAAGATGCTAAGATTTGCTTTACCTTGGGAGAGGTGGCCTTGGAAGAAGGGTTGCTTCACCTTTCAACAGCCATGGAGACCAAATGTCGATAGGAGTCAATTCTAACTAAAAAGTTTCTACACCAAAGGATCACATGAGCATGGGAAACAGGAGTGATGGAAATGGGAAGAAGAAGGGATGTCCTGGATTCTATAGGCAAAGCATTTCACCCCCCACCCCAAGCCTGTTAAGGTTGATGTTGAGGGAGGCAGGGGTGGTGTTTGGTCTTGGAGAGGTTTAAATGAAAACAGATGCGCTACCACTTTGGGAACTGCCACGCCCACGTGAGAAAGTGACTCTGCTCTGTGAAATCCCCTCTGCTCGTGGCTCTTCTCCAGCTACTGGCGTGTTCTGTCCACAGGCTTGATCCGGATGGAGGATGTGAAAGTGAAAACATTAAAGTCTTTGATGGAAACTCTACTAACGAGCCTCTTCTAGGGAAAGTCTGCAGTAAAAATGACTTCGTTCCTGTATTTGAATCATCATCTAATACGCTGACGTTTCAAATAGTCACTGACTCTGCAAGAACTCAAAGAACCGTCTTTCTCTTCTACTACTACTTCTCTCCTGGTACCTGTAAGTCCTCATGTATAAAATCTTCACCCACATCTTCCACGGGCAGAGCTTACACGCTCCTCTACCTGGGTTCTTGCAATCTGCAGTCTGAGTCTATTCCCTCAGAGGCTTCTCTGTTTGGGGGAGCAGTGTTCTCCAACGTATGTGTATGTGCGAATCACCTGGAGAGTTTGTTAAATCACAGACTCTGGCCCCATCACAGAGATCTGATTCATTGGTTCTGGGAGGAGCCCATGAACTTGCCTTTCTAAGCAGCACCCAGGTGAGGCAGAGACAAGAGGCTGAGCACGTGGCTACACATTGTGTTAGAGCCCAAAGCAGAGACTCCACGTTCAGACTGTTTAATAATAGCACTGAGATCTTCTGCAATGCCTGTTCAGGGATTACACCTACTTTTGGTCTGATTCCTCAGATCTGGGTTAAGCCTTCATGTTTAACCAATCCTGCAGGTGATTCTGACAAAGAAGATTGGGAAGCATATGCCAAGAATCTCTGGCCTCACCTCTGAAATTTAAGAATATCAGAGGCTACATTTACAATGTTCTCATTCACAGCACCTATATCCATTGTAGTTCAAAGCAGAACGGCAAGCGGTTTTTATGAGAAATGTTCTACTCCGTTTTCTTTCCAAGACCTTGAACTGACCATGTCATTCTCCTGCTTAATGACTTCTTGGTGTCAGCAAATCTCGGGTGGAGCTGTCAAGGTTTTCCCAAGCCAGCTCCAGGCCACCCTTTGAAGCCTTGCCTCTAGCTACTGCCTGACATGCATCTTTTTAAAAAAATTATATCTTTTATTTTGAAATTGTGGGGTACAGTTAAGGGTTAGGTATACAAATATTCATTGTGCAGGTACCCTTGTTGATGAGGTGTGTCCCCCCTTCCCCCAGACAGATATTGACTACCATTAATCCCACCTCCCTGCCCCTCCCTGCCCCCCCATAGTTTCCCGCCACTATCAATCCTTTTCTTGTAGTATTACGGTAGTTGTTCAAGGACCACTTATGAGTGAGAACTTGTGATGCTCAGATCTTTGTTTCTGTGACAGATCACTCAGTATTATAGACTCTAGTTCCATCCAGGTTGCTGCGAAATTCATGATGTTGTTCTTTCTTATGGCTGCGTAATATTCCATTGTGTATATGTACCACATTTTTAAAATCCAGTCTTCTTTTGATGGACAGCATGGTTGATTCCATGATCTTGCTATTGTGAACAATGCTGCGATAAACATACATGTGTGAAGAACTCAAATCACTCTGACGTGCATCTTATATACCTCAGCCAATCTAGACCATTTTACACCTCCAGAAAGAGCTTTCAGTATTTTTCCCCCCATGTTTTGTCTGATTCAGGGAAGGTGGACTCACTTCACTGAAGCCAACAGCCTGAGGAAAATGGGAAGAAAGGGTGGGCGGAACAGCAGGTCACATGGTAGTGGCTGATGAGACTGGAAAGCTGGGTGGGAACTAGGTGAAGAAGAGTCTCTAATGCTTGTCCTGAGAGTAGGACTTTATTTCCTCTGGACCAGTCCAGGTAATGGAAGGTCTCTACAGCTGGGACAGATTTTATAGCATTACTTTAGTATGATTTATTTGGCAGCAGAAAGTTCAATGATAAAGAAGGTTGGAAAAAAACCTCAACATGTAACCCGTGGGAATGGCAGAGATGGAATGACACTCAGGGGAGACATGTAAAGCTTGATGCACAACACAGAAGTGAAAAGTATCTATTGTGATATATGTTCTTGGCCACCTTCACATCTGTTTCAGCTATTCCAGACTGTGGCGGTTACCTGGACACCTTGGAAGGATCCTTTACCAGCCCCAATTATCCAAAGCCACATCCTGAGCTGGCGTATTGTGTGTGGCACATACAAGTGGAGAAAGGTTATAAGATAAAATTAAGCTTCAAAGAGATTTTGTAAGTACTGCGGTTCTCTTTGTCAGGGAACCCACCTGACAACTGGGGGACCTGGGAAACAGAAATGATCATAAGCAACTCTCATGTGTAGGTACTCTTCAAAGAATTGGTGTAGAAAGGAAAACACTTAGCAAAAATATTGCATTGAACTAAGTTGACCTTTTTTTTTTTTGAAGATTCAGGGGTGCTGTCAGCGACTGAGAAAGTCCCAGGGTTGTCATCATATGCCTGAGATACCATTGAAGGAAAAATATTTAATTGCTTAGTAGTTAGTGGGATTGTTTGGATTTTAGAAAACAGAACTGAATTGGTTTGAAAAGATTTTTCACCTAGAGCCTTTGTTCTCTAGCCTGGAAGTGGATAACTACTGCAGATTTGATTTCATTGCTATCTATGATGGTCCCTCCACCAACTCTGGCCTGATGGGACAAGTCTGTGGACGTGTGACACCCACCTTTGAATCTTCGTCAGACTCTTTGACTGTCGTATTATCTACAGATTATGCCAATTCCTACCGGGGCTTTTCTGCTTCCTATACCTCAATTTATACAGAAAACATCAACACTAGTAAGTCACGTTTTATGTTCCTTAGCTGTTTTGAGTAATGTAGGAAGATTTTGCATATGTTGAAACTTTAGTTTAATTCTTAGCCTACCCATGGTTATCCCTATATACAAGCCTGTAAACAGTTGGGGACATATTCACAATCTGAAGCTTGAGAATCAGTTCTGTGCATTGCTTAATACAAGAGGAAATCAATGACTTTGTTAACCCAAAAAATATTTCTGTAGAAAATATGAACTGTTGCCCTTAATTTCTTTGGCAAAGACACAGTTAAAAATATCAGGTTTATAAATCCTAGCTCCAAACAAGGTCACGATTAACACTGTAAAAGGTGAATCAACCACTTGGCTATTTCAGGCTTTTGCTTACTGTTTAGGGAAAAATGGGGTTGACTTTTTATATATTCACTTGCACCTGCTCTTGAAGATTCAAAGTTCCTTTCTGGCATAAACATGATCATTTTTCTCTCTCTTTTTTCTGGACAGCATCTTTGACTTGCTCTTCTGACAAGATGAGAGTTATCATAAGTAAATCCTACCTAGAGTCTTTTAACTCTAATGAGGATAACTTACAACTAATTGATCCAACTTGCAGACCAAAAGTATCAAATGTTGTGGAATTTTCTATCCCTCTTGGCAGTTGTGGTACCATCAAAAAGGTAAAGTGAAACACTGATGGTCGGGCTTTGTCAAATGCCAAATGCATGTTGGGTGATACAGTGAGGGTATACTTGCTAGCTGATTTAACAACCAATCACAGATCTTAGTGGTTTAACACAGGGTAAGCATGTGGGGACATATAAGTGCACCCACTCATTCATGCACAAGTGCCAAATTGCTGCATTTGTTTTCGATGTAACTGGAGGGTAGTTATCCTTCCCAGAAGGCAAATAACTTTGAAAACTCACTAGAGAGAGTTTGACCATCTATATGCAGTGGGTTTATAATAATACTTCTGCAGAAAATGTTTACATCTCATGTTTAATAGAAATCTGGCTGGATTTTTATGATCTCCTTTTTTCCATTGTAAAGACAAATGATAAAAACATTATTCTTATTTTAAACATGAAGGTTATTACTGGAAGATTGTGATTTGTTCCACATTCTCTGGAAGTCTCATTCAAGATCTCAAACAGTTCAAACCTGTGGGTTCCTTTGGAATACATACCATAAACTTTTCACTCAGGAGAATAAACAGCAATCTAATTGAAAAGAGTAGAAGTTAATCCAGAGGAATTGCTAAGCACAGAAGTAAATCATCCTTTTTTGCTAAAAATGAACACACAGGCTTTATTTATTACCCCATGAGCCCCCAGGGAAGGCAGCCAAGGGAGTACTAATTGCAGACCCTCTGTCTATGTACATTTTGAAAACTGTCCAGTTAGTCACACTAACGTAGTATCCTTAAGGAAGGCAATATGTTGTAGAGTTTAAAAGTTTTCATAAGGCTGGAGATTTGTGTTTAAAATTAATTTTAGTGGATCTGAAAAAACTTCTATCTTCAAGTCTGTCTAATGCAAGCTGTGTCTTTCAGCCCATATTTTCTTTCTTTCTCAGAATATTTCTTCATGAAGCACATTTAAGGTTTATAGTTTGAAACATGAAACTGTTTAACATGAATAAAAACTGTTTAACATGAAAGCTGTTATCTTGTGATTTAAGAAAATATGTCTCTATCTAAAAATATTACATCTCTGCTCTAAAATATACTGGGCTTATAGCATAAATTTTGAATTCCGTCTTGTTCTGCAGGTAGAAGATCAGTCAATTACTTACACCAATATAATCACCTTTTCTGAGTCCCCGACATCTGCAGTGATCACCCGTCAGAAGCATCTCCAGATTATTATGAAGTGTGAAATGGAACATAATTCTACTGTGGAGATGATGTACATAACAGAAGATGATGTCATACAAAATCAAAATGCTCTGGGCAAATATAATACAAGCATGGCTCTTTTTGAATCCAATTCATTTGAAAAGATTATTCTCGAATCACCGTATTATGTGGATTTGAACCAGACTCTTTTCGTTCAAGTCAGTCTACACACTTCAGATCCAAATTTGGTAGTGTTTCTTGATACCTGTAAAGCTTCTCCCACCTCTGACTTTGCATCTCCAACCTATGACTTAATCAAGAGTGGGTATGTACTGATGTAATCGATGTATGTATGATATTCCTTTCTGAGAATAATGATTTTAATAAAGTGATTTTTTTGTGTGTACATAAATTATTCCTAGTACTACAACCATGGAACTTTATTGCTTTATAAAAATAGTTTTCATTTTTATATACTAGTTACAAATAATTTAAAACATTTATACAGACATAGCTTATGTCCTCTAGGGTTTTAAGTACATTCACAAAATATTTGCTTGTGGAAACAAATTTATTTTTTGTCATGACAGCTCTATTTGTGTTTTGCTTTTTGTACATTTTGGTTATTTTCAACAAAAGCTCAGAAGATTATTTCATGTGTCATTGACAATGTAGTGCCATCAGTAAAATATATGTAGTATTCTTAAAAGTGTAAAATTCTTCTTTGAAAGGAAAAGTTTCCTTTTTTCTCTAAAAGCTGATGGATTTTAACTAAATTATCCATACCGATATATTAATATGTAAGAAAAGGTGTTTGACTTTCAATATGTAAATATCGATTTTCCAATTAATTCACATGGGCTAGGAATTTTAGAGCTAGAAGGAACCTTATTTTACTCAGGTATCAGAGACTTAGCTCTTTATAGTCTGAACTAGAGATGTTGCCTTTCTATATAGAGATTTTTGGATTCACAAGTAAGATAGTTCAGAGAAAAGTTTGTATTGTCTCTTTTTAGTATAAAAAGATTGAGTTTCTGTGCATCTTATATACATGTTCATAAATTGTTTCAGATGCAGTCGAGATGAGACTTGTAATGTGTATCCCTTATTTGGACACTATGGAAGATTCCAGTTTAATGCCTTTAAATTCTTGAGAAGTCTGAGCTCTGTGTATCTGCAGTGTAAAGTTTTGATATGTGATAGTAGTGACTCCCAGTCTCGCTGCAATCAAGGTTGTGTCTCTAGAAGGAAACGAGACATTTCATCATATAAGTGGAAGACTGATTCCATCATAGGACCCATTCGGCTGAAGAGAGATCGAAGTGCAAGTGGTAACTCAGGTAGGGAAAAAGCTTTTTTTTTTGTGATCTAAGAATACCTCCTGACTCATAAAATGCTACTCAAATCTAGTAGTTCTTCAGCATGTACAGTTTAGAGATTTATAATAGGAGTTTTAGTGAATAAGTGATGAGTTTTAAGCACACAGGATTAATATTTATTTTCATCAGTTGATAACATGCATACAGCCTACAGTATAAGCAATATGATACTCTGATAATTCACAATTATTCATATGGCTTTTGAGTATGAGGGTAATGCCCTCATCTCTAAAAATAACAGTTTCCTTTAGCTTCTTGATTCCTTATTTTAGATGTCATAGCAGATAACTGAATCAAAAGCAATGAATTTTAACTCCTAAGCGAGTAAAAGAAGATGAACCAGCAATCTACATAATCACCCATTTAGGAAAAAAAGTTATTTTAAAACAACAAATAATCTAGTATATGAACACAGGACAGTCATGCTTCTTTTGAAAGACTTGAGGTGTGATATCTGCCTGGTGGCATGGGAAAGGGGTGATAGTAAATACTCAAGGATTGCTCATAATTAAATGACTTAAGATACGCCATAATGAAATAAAAACTATTTACAAGAATTTATCTTAGTGGTAAAGACATTAAGAGACCCTATGACCTGTGTCTTTATTTATTATTATTAACATTATTAAGGAGTATGGTCTGGTTTTATAGCAAAATATTTAAGTTCAGTAATTTTATAAACACATTCACTAAGAGGCTTGCACAGTGCCTCTATAGATACTGGTTTGAAATTGTTAAAAATTTGTGATTGAAAGTTACTATAGAAATATCACACATATTAGAAACCTCTCCTTTTCCTATTTCAAGGGAATAAAAAATTGTTTTTTTCCTGTTGAGCATTGTATTTTGATAACTATGAGAAATAGTGACAATTAATAAATGAACTTGCCTTTTTATTGGACTATTATGTTTGAATTTCACATATCTTTCATGTTACAGCAAGGAACCAAGCTAAGTCAAACACTAGAAACAAATACATTTAAAATTAAACAAAAAATAATTCAAATATTTGATAATGATTCCTCTATATTGTGTTGGCATTATGCATTATGTATTAATTCATGCATAAGATTCATAGGGTATGTACAGATATTATAAACGTTACCACCATCTTGTAATGCTAATACTTTTAAAAAATAATTTTCATCTTTTTTTTTAATTACAGATCTTCGGCATCAAACACATGCAGAAGAAACTCAGAACCAGCCTTTCAACAGTCTGCATCTATTTTCAATCATGGTTCTAGCTCTGAATGTAGTGATTGTGGCCACAGTCACAGTGAGGCATTTTTTAAATCAACAGGCAGACTACAAATACCAGAAGCTGCAGAACTATTAGCTAATGGGTCCAGTTCTAAGTGAGACATGTTTTTCCAGGATGCCGAAGGAAACGGTACCTTGTGGCTACACCATTACGAATAAATGAGGAAAGGCCTGAAAGTGATACATAGGCTTTCGTGTCACTGTGCCAGTGTGTTTCATTACAGGAATGGCTGAAATAAATAAATGTCATGTCAGTTGGCTCTCACTGTAGGAACTAAAGATACCAACATATTACAGGCATTAAAAACACCACCTCTTTCCATAGAGCACATTTTAACCAAATATTAGGTGAAAAGAAAATGGTTATTTTTACTTAACAATAGCCTTCAGAGTTAGGCGTGTTTATTTTTTAGATGCAAATATGCTACTTTTTGAAACGTCAAAAGAGAATTTCTGAAACTAAAGTGGGGGAGGGAGAGCTGGAATTCTTTCAATTCTTTGGCACCTTAAGCATTTCAGGAAAGGGCTAAATAGAAGAATGTGACTATAAAACAGAGACTTCAGACCACTTCTGGGTTAATGGGTGAAAAGCCACATTTCTCTCTCCCTTCACCGTCAAGCACCAAAGTCAAAGGCAAATCATCCCAACACGGTGCAGCCAGTTCTGATTTACACTTTCCCATTTACTGTCACTGAACAAATATGGTTAAAGACCCAGTGCGAACTGATTTTACATGTGCCAAACATCAGATCCAATCACCTTAGATGCATAATACAATGTTCCCTCATCATTTAATGGCACACACAGTTTAGGTTCTAATATGCATCCAAACAGGTAACCCTTATCCTGAATGCCCTACAAACATGTATTTATTGCATCTATAGGGTGCTGAAAGGGAACATATAATGGATATGGTGGGATCTCCACTCAAACAGAGCAGGTCCTTAGGGGCTTGATTGGCTTTCTAGTCCCAGATCAAAACAGATCTTCCCCATTTTCTTTTTAATATCTGCATGTAGGTCTCCCAAATGTTTCCTCAAGCAGTCATGCAGTGACTCTGTGTTCATAAAACCTAAATGGAGCTATTGAAAAGTTATAGCCTAACATGAAAACCCCTAGAAATTCCATTAGAATGAGCAAATCACATTAAGAACTTAAGAACAGCACATCTGTCCAGTCTGGTCGCTGCCACTCAGCCATCTTTCCATCAGGAACAGACTGGATATTCTCTGCTGGCTAACACGGGAGTGTAATATTAAGAAATGATCAAATATTGTGACTTGCCGGAGTATATACTACCATGATTCAGAAAGTTCTTTGAAGTGGAGATACTGAAATATATCAATGCATTATCAGTATTCATGCTGCTATGTATTTAAGTTTTTTTCTTTAGAATAGCAATGAAAGGTCCTGGATCTGCAGTTGGTGGCCTGGGTTCTAGTTCTTGCCACTTACCTGGTGGGTTACATGGGTTAGGTCACCTTCAGCCTTGATCTCCATGATTTAAAATAGGGGTTTGGTGGTAACTCCCCTCCCTCTGGGGGATGATAATGATGAATCAAGAGAATGTGTTAGCAGACAGAGGCCATCCACCTTACACTTATACCAGTGATGAGTCACCATTGCCAGCTCCAAAATCCCATTTCAGACTCTACTTCCCATCTGCCTGGGCCACATCTAGTATTGACTACCATAAGTTGGGTTCCTGGGAAACAGACCCTGACACAGAGGCTTGTGGGCAGGGGGTTTCCTTAAGGGTGTGCCCAGAATCAGGGTCAGCCCTGTGATGAGAAAGGGAAGCAGGATCAGGGAGGGAGGCTGTGCACCATGAAACAGCTCCAACAGCAGGGCCCAGTCAATCCCCCAGTGAGTCCTGGGAATGGCCCTCCAGAGATGCCAAGGCACGGTGCTCAGAGCTTTCTATGCCTCTGTGGCCCGTCATTGATAGCAGGCTGTTTGAGGAGGGGCTGTGAACTTGGATAAGACAGCTGTCTTGAGCTGAGGGAAATTCCTGGAGAGCAGTGGTGCTGAGATCCACCAGCCACAAACACTCCCAACAGCCTGGAGAATGAGGATCTCCATCTGTGTGCCACCTCAGAGTGGTCACTACACTTGCCTTATGAAACAGCAGGGTTTTCAGAATATTTCACAGGACAAGATTTAACGCAACGTTGCATTCAAGAGACTCTTTTAAAAAAGTGTTTCAGAATGGAAAAACACGAAGGGATGGGCAATGGAATACCAGGTACGTGCGAACTAGAGAGACATGGCAGAGTTGGATCTAGGCTACCCATGTAGCCTCTGCTGCCCCAAGGGGCGGGGTCACCTTGTGTTACTTCTGGACAGGAGTAAAAGTCCTGACTCTCCTCAGGGTCTCCTCTGATCAGAACAGAATGAAAGGGGTGCCTCGTCCCTTCCAAGCAGGGGTGGAAATAGAAGTCCGGGCTCCCCATCTGGTGCAGGTGTGGCTGCAGGTGAGGGCCTCAGCATTGCCCAGAGATGATGAGCATCCTGGTTCCTACTCTGCCTTCTCTGACACCACCCTGGAGAAGGGTAGTGGGAGGGAAGGAGCACTAGGGGTAGTTGGAAGACAAGGCTTCCCACTCAGCCTTTGCTGGCTGGGATGGAGGTGTTTCCATGGTGTTTGGCTGGAGTAGGACTGCTTTTGTCTAAAAGTTTCCTGCCATACTATGTAGCCCCTTTGCTGGTCCTTTGGCTAGAGAGAGCAGGCTTTTCTTGCATCTTTTTGGGCAGCACCCTTGGAGTCTCCTGACTGCAGGCTTCTCCCTGTTAGGTGCATTTTGATTCATGAGGTGGGGGTCGTTGAACTGTGGCCATGGCTTTCCAACTTCAGCTTTCCTGAGAATCACCCGGAATGCTTTTGGAGAGGGCTACTTCCTGGACCCCATCCTTGGAACAGCACCAAGTGGAGCTGATCTGGAAGTTCATTTGGACCCTTATTTGTTTATTTTAATGTTAGTCCTTTCATTGTTAACCCTTTCCACATTAAGGATTTGTTAAAAGTCATAGAATGCTATGCCTTAGTAGCTGTTAGCCTCCACCTCCTCAACATGCATACGAACGAGCAGACACATTTCCGAAAGCAGAAACTTTAGCAGACTACAATTACTTGGAAAAACTCTTATTCATTTGAAGCACTGGCATGGAACAGACTAAAATGTTTCACATGACTGAAGATGTGAAGCTACTCAGGAACAAATACTTAACTTTGATTTAAAGATATCCTTTTCATCAAATTAGCCAGTCGTCACATCTCATAAATTTCTAAGTATAAGCAGGGAACGTCATCAAAATAAATATCAGCATATGTCGCCAAGACAGATGTCGGTGAAGGGCATGCTTGTAATGAAACTGAGATGCTCCAATTAGAAGCTATAGCCCTCCTTGGGTCATTTGCCAGATTTTCTTCTCTCAGGACTCAGGATTAGTTCCCAGCCTCCACCAAACACTGCCCTCAGGACTTGACAACACTGCAGTCTCATCAAACATGCTATTTATTGACAAAGACCAGGAAAATTTCTTGAAGATAGGGGTCTCATTGTTTACATGTTGCCACTGAACATTTCTTGGTAAGAAAAAAAATCTTTGTTCAAGTTTGTTTCTTTAAAGATAACTCTGAGGGAAGTGAGTGTAGCACAGGTCTCTTTCTGTTAAGGTAAAAAGAGATTAAAGTGGGTGCTGCTCTCCTTTCCTGGGAGGATGCTGGGATATGCTTTCCTTGTTTGCTTTTCAGGCTTTGTATGTACTTTTTAGATTTCCCGAATGCTTTGAGGATCTGGCAAACAGCCTGAGAACATAACCACTTGAGCACCTGGCAGCTCAGAGGGCAGCTGTGTGGTTTTTACAGTTGTGTTTCAGACACTCTCAGGTGCAAGCTACAATCCAAACCCAACAAAACCCGGGTTCGGTTTATTCCCATTGAAACAAAACAAAGCTTGTTTTGATGAGTGAGTGACATGTTTGATTCAATTGATGTTATTAGCATTAAACAAAAATAAGCAGTGGCTTCCCAACGCTTAGTTTATTTTTCATAAGACTCTTGGCAAGATCTGAAAATAAATGATCACACCACCAGAGAAACAGAAACAGAAATCCACCTAATAGCATCTGAACATTAAGGAGTAAACTTAAAAAAAATCTTTAAATTGGCAATGGGATAGAGGGAGATAACCTTGCTCTTTATAACATTTTGTACACTTTAAGACAATGTTCAAGTTCTTGATAGTGAAGAATTAGAAAATGCAGCATTTTTAGCCAGCAAAGAGAGTAACTGCCTTAGCAGTTTAGCAATCAGAGAAAATTTATTTAGAAAAAAAACTCAGGGAAGCAATCCCCTCTAGATGATTCTTTTACCTGTCTCAATATAGATAACTTCTGATTTGTCAAACATTATTGAGGAGAAATAGACTTGGAGTACCAATTTCTAACACATTCATGGAAAAATTAGAGAAATCACACCAGGGTCTTGCTCTGAGAAGTCACTCTGTGGATCTCCAATGGCCCCACCATTTGGAAATGCTCAGTCTGCTGTTCCTTGGCCTCCAGGGGGCTGGCACCTCTCCTCCGTCCTGCACAGCCTTGGGAACAGCGAGAGGCGTAGTCTCCCACCTTGCACACGGCGATCTTACACTGCAGATAAACCACACTGTGGCTGTTGAGAAAGCTGAAGGCATTAAACTTGAACTGAGTCACGTTCTTCTGGCGGGAATGGAGATTGACGTAGGTATTGTCTTTAATGCACCTGATGGGGAGAAACATCCCAGACCAAAATAATTAACTTAAAGCAATTAACTTAAAACAATTAAAGGTGTGAGTTCCCACTGACCAGGATAATCAGGTGTGGACCAAGACCTGTAAATCTCACTACTCACTTTTTCTTTTATAAAGAAATTTTTAAACACTCGTGTGAATGGAAAAACCACTATTCCTGGCCAGAAATAAAAAGGAACCATAAAATAAACACAATAAAAAAAGAAAGTGATTAGATTCTTACCTTTAGAAGGCCTACTCTATATTGTTCAAAGGGGTGATTAAAAGTGGTGATTACATTCTTTTGAAGACAAACTTAGATTATTTAAAAATGTGTATTTGCAAACCTATGGCAATGACCAAAAAAGTTAGGAAAGTAAGTGTTACATCAAGAGGAGATAAGATGAAGTCATAGAAAATGCTCAATGAAAACCAGAGAAGGTAGCAAAAGCTGTGTGTGGGGAGAAACAAAGAACAAAAGCAATGAATAGAAAACATTTAACAAGATGGTAGATTTTAATCCAACTATTTCAGTAATCACTTTAAATATGAATAGTCTAAATATATCAACTTAGAGACAGAGTAGATAAAAAACAAGACCCAACCATTTGTTGTCAAGAAACCCACCTTAAATATAAAGACACAGATAAATTAAAAGTAACAGATGGAGAAAGATATACCATATTAATACTAATAAAAAGAAAGGTGGAGTAGCTATATTAATTTCAGACAAACTTCAGAGCCAGCATAGTTATCAGGAAACGAGAGGCATTATATAACAAGAAAGAGGTCAATCCTCCAAGAAGACATAGCAATCTTTAATGTAAGCGCACAATGCAGCATCAAAATACACGAGGCAAAAACTGATAGAACTGCAAAGAAAAATCCACTACTACAGTTGGATACTTCAAAACCCCTCTGTCAATAGTTGATGGATCCAGCAGGAAGAATATCAGTAAGATACAGATGAACTAGAAGAGTACTCTCATTCCACCAGACTCAATTGATATTTATAGAACATTCTATCCAACAGAAGCAGAATACACATTCTTCTCAAGCCCACATAGGCTGTTCATCAAGGCAGACCACATTCTGGGTCATAAAAGACACCTTAACAAATTTCAGAGAATACAAATCACACAGAATACACTCTCAGATCACCATGGAATTAAACTAGAAATGAGTGACAGGACGATTGCTAGAAAATTCCCAAATGTTTGGAAATTAAAAAACACACTTCTAAGTAACCTGTGGGTCAATGAAGTCTCAAGAAAAATTAAGTGAACTAAGTGAAAATGAATATACAACTTATCAAAATTTGTGGAATGCAGCTAAAGCAATGCTCATAGGAAAATGTTTGGCATTAAATGCATCTATTGAAAAAGAGGAACGATCTAAAATCAAGAATCTAAGCTTTGAAAATGGGAGAAGAATAAATTACACATAAAGCAAGCAGAAGAAAGGAGTGTCAGTTGTTAAATTCTGGAACCAAACTGAGCCTCTTTTCTTGATATATTCATAAGGAAGATGGAAAGGGAAGAGTTTCTCAGTCTGTGACTCAGTGCAGTATAGTGTCAGTTCTGCACACCTCTCATGCCATGGCTCACACTACCTGTGGAAAGTGCTGTGTCCATTCCCTGGCTTTTGGAAACAGGTACCACAGTGCTCCTCGTGGGCTTTAGGCTGCTGTGGCTTTTACCACTCTCTAAAGGTGCCACTCAGTAAGCGATGCATTTGCGTTGTTTTTGAACTGGTGGCCAATTGCTCAACCATAAGCATTTTGCCCCTGTTAGGGGACAAGGGAGCTATAACAACTTGCCGAAGTTCTTACTTGGCAAGTTGAGTAAGCAAAGGAGCCAAAATAAATTTCACAAGTATAGTCAAGGGCTTAGCTTGGGATAACCTGCCAGTCAATCCATGTAAGCCAAATGCCCTGAGGGCCTGCACCATGAATAGAGATTCTGATAAAGTCATAAAACTAGAAAGGACAGAAGGCACAAGCTTGAAAGGGTTTGGTGAGGCAGCAGAGTTCAAAGGCAGCAAAGGCTTTGGAATCTTAGCAAAGGGCTAAGAGAATGTTGAGGGTCTGTGGGAAGGAACTACTGATCCTGCTCAGATCTCTGGGGATTAAAGGCAGTTGTCTATAACCGCCTGTCTATAACTATTTGTCCCGAGCTGGAGTCACAGGAATGGTGAGGACTCCCACTCTGCCTCTGGGGCATGGGGAGGACCCTTTGCGATCAAATTCTAATTTAGAAATCCCAGTTGTGAAGCCACTGGTTCCCTAAATTAATGCCAGGTGAATACCACAGCCAACCCGAGAGGGCTTTCCACCTTCCTTACCCCTGCCGGATCAAGTCGTACTTGATGGTTGTAAAATCATGAGGATCTGGAGAAGCCACACAGGTATCCACGAAGAGCTTCAGGCTGGGATCAGGGCTGTGGAGTGTGGCTTGGAGGAAGACCTCTTTCCTCTGGCTGGTGTAATATGGTGCCATGCCCGCCACACGCTGGGACTCAGGGGACTGGCGGAACGATATGGACACATCATAGCCAGCAGCCTCCGTTGAGGCATCAGCCCCGTGAACGACTTCAACTGCGGATGAGCCGTCCAGCCTACAGGTGAACTTCAGCTCGGGCAACTTGTGCCGCACAACGACATGGCCACGGTGACCTCGTATTCGGCCTCTAATGGAGTTGGAGTAGCTGAGAGAGTCGCGGTGCTCCTGTGAGGGCAAGAGCAGAGTGGGTGGGCAGTACCCCCAACTCCCTGACCAGCACCCGTCTTCATGAACAGAGACCGCTCCTTCCCAACCCAACTTGGAGCCTGCTTGCTGATATGCTGGGGGGCAAGAGGCCCCAGATCAGATCCCTATGGTACTTAATGCCATGAGGGGGTAACATGACGTGTGGGTGCATGCAGGGAGCTCCCGGTGGGCGAGCCTGGATGCCCCTTCCTTCTTGTGAGGGCCAAGCTGTGGTGCTCACGATGAGCTGGGATGGTAGGTCCGGCTGCTTGGAGCTCCCTCCCTGTGGAATTCCTCCACATCTTCCATCCCTTCAGGTTCCCGCAGGCCACCCCCCACTAGGGCTCTTATTCTCGCTTTGGTCTCTTCCTGCTCTTGACTCAAGACCAGTTCTGGCTCCAAGTGAGTTGCAGCCCAGTCCTGTTGACCTTTGCTCCCAGCCTTCAAATTCCACATGACTTGGAAGGGCTAAGAGATTGTTGAGGGTCTGTGGGAAGGAACTACTGCCTCTTACGGCCTTCTTCCCATGCCCTGTGCAGATGCCTAGAGGCCTCAGTCTGCTCTGGGACGCTTGCTCAAGGAAGCCTCAGCTTGTGGCACTCAGATCCCGTGACACTGCCTCCAAAGGACCATCCTATCAGCTTAGTCTGGCGTTGTCCAAGTTTTTTTCCACTACAGACCTCCTAAGGAGCCTTTGTAGACCCTCTCTTTCCTATTAATCCTGCCCTCTCTCCAGTCCTACTATGACATTTCATTTTATTTATTTATTTTAGAGACAAGGTCTCACTCTGTTGCCCAGGCTGGAGTGCAGTGGTGTGCTCATGGCTCACTGCAGCCTCAAACTCTTGGGCTTAAGTGATTCTCCTGCCTTAGCCTCCCAAAGTGCGAG